>WAAB01006875.1:0-52868 GCA_013389865.1 Piaya cayana
GTAGACTGTCCTGTCAGATTTTGCTCATTATTTCTGTCTAAGATAGTACTATCATCTGCCTTGTCTTCATATTGATTCTAACAATTTCCTTAATTTATCCAGATGACCAAATTAGGTAAGGAAATTAGTAAGGAAATTGTTGGCATCAAGATGAAGAAGCTTTGTCATAGCTCCTGCCATAGCTTTTAGGAGACTTAAGTCTTAAGAGGAAGAAGCAGAACTTTAATTGAAGGTAGGTGAGGCAAGGATAGAAAGAATATTGAAGGCTTTCTGAGTCTGCCTNCCTATGTCTTTTTGCGACCATAGCACACTGCTGTATTCAGCATGTGACTTACTACTGCTCTTGCCTTTCTTTTTTCTATGTAGACTGTCCTGTCAGATTTTGCTCATTCTTTCTGTCTAAGATAGTACTGTCATCTGCCTTGTCTTCGTATTGATTCTAACAATTTCCTTAATTTATCCAGATGACCAAATTAGGTAAGGAAATTAGTAAGGAAATAGCTGGCATCAACATGAAGAAACTTTATCATAGTTCCTGCCATAGCTTTTAGGAGACTTAAGTCTTAAGAGGAAGAAGCAGAACTTTAATTGAAGGTAGGTGAGGCAAGGATAGAAAGAATATTGAAGGCTTTCTGAGTCTGCCTCTTCCTGTTTATCTTCCAGTAAATTTACAACACTCCAGAAATAATCAACATTCTTTTTTCTTTCAATATTGGACTCATATGCCAAATTACCCACGCGGTTTGGGTGCTCTGGACTTCTGGATCACTCTAGCTACTCACTCTCAAAGCCCTTCTGTCTTCAGTGTCAAATCCACTGCCTTGCCAAATTTATGGCTAACCTTTTTTCTATTCCTGGCCTTCCTGCAGTATCTTGAGAAATAATCTGTTCTTCAGTGTAACTGTTCCTGTACCCTTATGCTCCTTTTTAAGTAAGAATCTCAGTGACTTGATTGGAAGCTGACTTTGTCTTTACAGGAACAACTTCACCGTTTGTTACAGATAAATTTATGACAGGATTTTTTTTCTGAATTACACCTCATATTAGATAAATGCATATTAAAACCAGTAACCCAGTAATTATATTTTGAACAGCATTGAAGCCTTCCTATGAAGGAAGTTGCACAAGTACTGAAAAGTAATTAAAATTTCTGCAAAAATCTAGAACAGTCTTGGAGTAATAGCTATTTTCTAGAGCAAGTTTATAGCAATCCATGTCTGGGGTATAACATAATTGCTTTATTCAAAATGCAGTTTTGCTATTTATTTCCACAGCAGAATACAATAACCCTTAAGCAGTCCTTCTGACTAGAAATTGTAATATTTTATCTGGAATGCAGGTAGAAGTGCAAAACTTGTGGAATGAGAACCTGGTTATTCTGGATACAGCAAAAAATCTTGGCTATGAAGTGGTTGACACCTTTGTCATCACTATGGGACGCTACAAAGAATTCTTGCAAGGGAAATGTGGCTGTCATTTTCATGAGGTAATGGTTTATACCTATATTATTCAGAGGTATTTAAGAGAGAATTTAACTTTCAGGTACTTAGAGACAAAAAGATGTATAGTGAGGTTTGCATCCATGACTCGAAGTTAGGCCTGCATAAAACCCACAGAGATAGCTGTTTATAACATACACTTGTCTCTTTCTGCTCAAAAATACAACACCACCTGAATACAACACTACCTGCTGTAGTGGTGAATGTTGCATGGTTTCCAAGTTTTTGTATTTTTGGTGTGCATTATGTATTCCCACTGCTGCTACATGGACTCAGTTTATCTTCTTGCCATACCTCAGTCTCACAGTTTTTTGCCTGAAGCCTTCCTAAGTCAGCAAACTCTCATCAAACCAGAGGTACATGTAAAATGGAGCTGCAAACTGAAAGACCAATCTTACTGCTGTATATCTCTTTTCATATGTCTGAGGAAGTGTTATCTGGGATAGTTATAGTGGTTAACTCTATGAACTGAAATATAATTCACTCATGTTTAATTACACCTATAGCTCTGCTTTTTTTTTTTGACAGAAATCTGTAGAAATTCTGTCTTCTGTTTTATAATTACTGGACTGGTGAAACAGGGACATGGTAAAAGACAGGAGTACTGCAATTAAGGACATATTCTTCTGTTCATTCAAAGTTCTGGCAAGGAATCTTCACAATACAAATTGCAGGAGTCTGTGGATTAAACAAAAAATTAACAAGCAAACACATTATTATACCTAGGCACAAAAGCAGCCCAGAGGCTGACGAACAAGTGAAAATAAAGAGTTGGAAAAACAAGATATTTAAGTTTTTTCTGGTTTCCTTTAAGATATATTTTGAGTATGTGGTAGATCTTTTTATAGTTAGTGCTCTTTCCCATCAGCAAAAGAAGGATCTGTTTTAGTTTTGGATTTCTGGTACTTTATATACAGCAAATGACAAAGTGTATCCCTAGTTTAGTACAAGCGACTGAATGGAAACAAGCGCATAATTTTTAAGCAGTCAAGTAAGCAAGTACCCTCTGCCATAAGGCTGATGACAGTAATTTTACATATGATAGTTAAAGAAGTGTCACCAAGGCCACCAGACTATTCCTGTAGCTTCCAACCAAGTCCTTCCTTGTACCCACAACACCAGCTTGTTAGTATAAAAGGCTTGTTCCCAGGTTCCTTCTGTGAGTGGTCAGTATGCTGAGAATCCAAACATATCATTCCTTGACCTAAACAAGACCCATAAATATACAGCATTCCCTGTGTAAACCTGAAGAAGCTTTGAGGAATAAAGCAGGCTCATATCTTTCCAAGGGCTTACTTCTTGATTCCCTGTAAACAATATTTCTTCAGTGAAAATGTGAAATCATGCACTCAGACATCATCAGTAACTTCATGCCTGATTTTTTTTCTGGATATAAAGACCCAAAATCCTTCTGGTACCTCTATAGATAAAGTCATATTTAGTGCAGTAAGAAAACTCCTGTGACGATATAAGGATCTTAATTTTTATGAAGTGAATGCAGGTTGTCTGCTGAACAAAAGACTATGAAACTACTACAATTTATTCCATTAAAATCTGTTTAGGACCATAAAACTTGAACTGGCATATCTTTTTGGAAGACTACATTTTCTCTGCATGATCAAAAGAGGGATGACAGGGGCAAGTACTATCATAGAATGAAATATAGAATGTGAAAATATTGTTACTGAAAAGTTAAAACTGGAGAGGAAAAAAAAAGAAATGCAATGAAAGATGGCTCTTTGAAGCCAATACTTTATGAATTTGTGGTGTTTTACAGTCAGTTGGGGGATCTGAGCCAGTAAGAAGCAACTATCTCAGAGGTTTTGTTACTGACTAGGATGACACAAGCAATTTAGTGTGTCATTAGAAGACAGAACTCCACAAGTTAATTCTTATGGAAAAAAAATCTAGAGTTTTTTTATGAGTTGTCAAAAATACATAAACATTAAGACATAAATATCACTCACATAGTTGAAACCCTGGCATTTTTTCCAGCATGACGGTAGGAATTTGTTTACTGTCAAACCAAATTACTTTGAATAAGAAAGACCACTAAATGTTTTCTGAATCTCTCAAGAAATGGATAAAGCCCCTTTGCTTATTTTGCCAAGTTATGCCTACTTTTCTGTAAGCGTAAGTCTTGGCCAAGTCTGTTCACAGGACCTGGGCGTCTGCAGGGTTAGTATAGAAGCTCTAGAGAGCTTCACAGTACAAAGGTGGGCTGTGACACCACAAATGACATGAAAGCACTAATTTTTGCTGTGAAGAAATGTCAGGACAACCATGATATATTTTGCTTAAAGACCCCAAAAAACCCCCAAAGATCTGAAAATAAGATTTCCTTCACCAGACAGTATACACCAGAAAACAAAATATACTGTGGTTAATTAAACCTAGGAGCAGTTTAAACCAAATAAACTGAGATTCAGTGGTGATGATAGTAAAGCAAGCGCAGGCTCCAGTATCCCTGAGGAGCTTTGTGGGCAACGTGTTTTGTAGCACAGCAAGCCTAACTGTTTTCTTATAAGCAGTGGTTTGTATTTAATTGTCTCAGACAAAATAGTCATCTTTATGTAAAGCAGAATGAAATTAATAGTTGTAAGTTAAATATCACAGACTGGTACCATCTAAGAGACAGTCCACCAGACAACAAATGCATTCCTAAAAGAGAGTAAGACAAGCAGCTGCCACTGTCTGGGACTCTGTTCCAGTATGAAACTTACTGGGACTGAGCACATGTTTCAGAGCATTATCAAACCCGTCTGAACTCACGTACTGTGTGTCAACCTCACAGCTGGTTTCCACCTCAGGCTCCGCAGCAGTTCACATGTTTTCAGCCCATTACTGTGGCCTCTGTCCCATTTTGGGACCAAACACAGCAGGTGTGGTTAGTTAATCAATCCCTTAATCTGCGCTGCTCAGTACATGAGAAAATCACAAACACAGCTTGGTCCAAATGGAACTGGGACAGAGGGAATAAGTCACAGGGTAGGCATTTATGCAATGGATAAATAATAGTCCTTTGGAGAAAATGTATCCCTCCACTTCACCCAGAAGGCTATATTGAACCTTTTCTGTCTAGAACCCAGATGTTCATGTCTTCATGGGTCATTGCTGATGATCGCTGTTTCCACAAAGAGTTTGAGTGAAAAGGAGGGCTTCAAAGTGTAATATTTCAGATGTTTTGTATGGAAATGGGTAGAAAACAGGAGGGAGTGATCGGTCATAAGCATTTTTCATGCACTCCTCTGTTATTTTGTACACGCTTGTGTGCAGATTTGGCTTTGCTTCTCTGCTGGAGAAATCTCAAGAGAGAGTATGTGCTTCTGGGGAGGATCAGTGGAGAATTTGGCTTGGAGAGTTCTTGGTAATGAGGCTTGAGAGGCCATTGTGCCTGAAAGAGGTGTAGATGTGCCCAGGAGAATCCATCAACCACCAAAATCAAGCTTGAGCCTTAAGGAAAGCAAAAAGAAAGTCCTTGAATGCTTTTGATACCTCGTTAGTTTTAACAGTTTTGTCATCAGTTTATTTCTGCAACCTAGCAAGTGGATTATTCATCAGGTGCTGAAGCAGTTTGCACTAGGAAAATAGCATTCTTCCTCCCAGGACAGAGCCAAGTACACTGTATAAAACCCCAGAGCTTTTTGTGTTTTATGAAACCAGATGAGATGGATTAAATTTGCTGCTTTGTACTTTCAGTTCTTTCTTTTAAAGGTAACCTCCTAAATTCCCAGAAGATGACACTGCTCTGTAAATGCCATCAGAGCTAAAGCAGGACCATGCAGGAATGGAGGGATGGCCTTTCTGTGCAGAAAACAAGAACTGAAACGCATCCAGCAATTCACATTTAGTTCTTTCAAACTGGCCAAGCAGAAAGCCATGTCCCCAATCTTCTTGATCAATTATTTGAGTTCCCATCAACCCATGTCAGAGGACTTCAGGACACCACGATAGTATAGAAATCTGCAGCTGTCTAGACCCTCTAGTCTTCACTCAAATTGCCAAGATCTGGATCTAGACTCATAAAGGGACTATATTGATCTGGGACAAAATATCTTGCATAACTCTGGCATGTTCTGCCCAAACTTGCTTCTAGTTCTATGTGCGCATGCAAACCTCATTGTTTTAATTACCTCATTCTTCACAAATGCCTATGGAGAAGTAGATTGGCCTGAAGTTACAGACATTTGTGAAACCTATTTCTTTATTTGTAATTATTTCCTCATTTAATCACAATGAAATCATAGTCACAACATAGAAACTAGCAACCTTGGGATGTTGGTATCTTAATGAGTGGCTGGCTGCTGGATGAACATTAGCTTGCATTCCTGGGAGATTAAGCCTAACAAGAATGCAATTTGGGTGATTGGTTCAAGGTGGCATCATTTTGAAATAGTTGTAAGATCTAAGGCACTAATTTAGAAAAATGAACCTGCAGTAATTCCATGAAAACAAATAACAGCCCTTGGCTTAGCTGTATCAAATTGATCAGAGGGTATATTAATTTTCTACATGGATAATTCCTGGTCTTTTTTTCCCATTCAACCAGCTCCCTCATAACCTCTCTGCACAGTCTTTCAAGCCTTTACATGTTATTCTTTCACTCACATATAATTTTGTATGAATTGTTTCATTTATTATAGGCTTCAGTACATATGAACATTGTTTCTGATTGTTCAGTGATGATAAATATATATTTTTTAAAAGCTAATATGCTTCCGCATAAATATATACATTAATAAATGAAGTCTGCTTATTTTCAAGTGTCTGCTATGATCGATATAGCAGGAAAACTGATGGATACCAGGGCATTTACATTATTTGCATTTACACTTTTAAAAATAAGTTAACTACTTGGCCCCTTTTCTACTTTCTCTGGATTTTCTAATGCCTCAGTTGGGATCCTCTGTCCTGCACCTGTGTAAGGTTCTGAGATTTTTTCTGTCTTGAAGTTGCTTCATCGCTGAGTGTGTATTCATTGACACGAGACCTTCAGCATCTCAGAAGGAACCACCCCTCCCAGTTACTAGGCTCCTGACAACCATGCATTTCACTTTCACTCTTGTTAGTCCCATGGGCATTTGTTTATTCCATATGTATTGAACATGATAATCCCAAAGCTTTATACATACTTAGGGGAACAAGGAGGAGCAGTCTTCTGCACTAAATTACTGAAACACATTGTGGTTACATCAGCATCATTGCCCCAGGGAGAGGGATGTTAAATTGCACAGTAACTCCCTTCTCAGAGAAACATGACACACAAGTGTTTCATCTCGGTGCAGAGTTGGGTCAGGTTTGCATTGAGATCTGAGACTGAGGCATTTTCACAGGGCTCACAGCTGAGACAAAGTATATGTTTCTCAAGTGCTTGGGATCAGAGCAGCATTTAAACCTTCCTTTAAATCAGGGCTGTCTTGAGTTTATTTTTTCCCATGGTAAATATACAGACAAGCTGTTAAGTATTTATTTTGTTGTTCAGATAAATAGTCCCTAATAGAAAAAAATGGAGTCTAATATACAAAGTCATTACAGAATCAACTGTTTATAATGTGCCTATACATTTAGATTTCAAGGCTTAAATTAATAAGATTTTAGACTTTAATTGGTATGTAACCTAAGAAGTTGATCCACTAAAATACTGTTTGTGAACAACTTGCAGCCCAAGGTAAGAGTATCAGGACCTGCTTTGTGGAGAACTGTCTCAGCATTTCTGTACAGCCAACCATGCATCCTACTAGGTGCAGGCAGAAAGCACTCACATATGTCACTTCTTTTGCAGGTGGTGAAATCCAATCCCTCTGAAGAAAATCCACACATAACAATGACATTATCAAGGCACTATACACTGGGGAAATACTTCGGCAGTCAAAGCAAGCCACCACAACTGCAGGACTATGCAGCAAATTCTCAGTCCCCATATCATGTCCGAGGTCCAATAAATCAAGTTTATTCTGAAATCCTTCTCAGCAGGCTCTGTGCAAGTAAGAGGGAACTTGTCAGCACATAGTCTCTCTTGGATATAATTCTGGGACAAGAAATGTGCCACTGCCTGAGTGACAATCAATGGACCATGATGAATTTGTGGCATACTTCCTTGATTGGCTACACACACACCACTAGATGTGTGGTATCTCTCTGAAAATTTTATGAAATCAAGATATGCCTTGGCAACTCTGTGGTGTCAAAATGGAAGCTGAAGGGATATGAAGGAGAGAAGTGGGGAAGTTGCTTGAACTGTTGCCAAAAGTCAGAACAGCTGCAGCTCAAGCAACTGTGTATTAATGATAGTAAAGAGAGAAATATATACACTTGAATTATTTGAAAGGGCTGCTTTACCTCTTCAGCACTAGCTATTTTTTCTTTTTATAAAGACACTGTAACATTTGAATGTATTTAAAAACCAGCTACATTCCATTTTAAAGAGTTCTATTTTATGTGAATGGATTCCCCTTCAGCGTCAAACCTTTTCCATTTAGACATTCGATTTGTACAATTTGTAAATGTCTATTAGCATTTTACCGATGACATCAAGTTTTGTATTCTAGATAATGAAAACATGCCCCTTCCTTGTTTCTTATATGGAACAGACATCTGGGTTTTGCCTGTTCTAAAGCTAATACAGAGATAGATTTTTTTAGGCTTAAGACTGATTATAACTGTCTTGATGTAACATGTGAATACAGTGAATGTGTTAACATAACCTTATTTAAGTTCCCTGTTTAGGAGAATGACCATATGCAGGAAGACTGTTTAGCTATGTGCTTCAGTGTCTGTCCTGGCCTGTAAGCCAAGCAAGTATTTTCCCTGCATAGAAGTACCATTTCTTTTATGACTTCTTATTATAAAATACTTGCCAATGTGTGAAGCCAATACCACAAACAGAAGAAAAATCCCCTTTGCAAGCAGACATAATAACTTTGGAATCTGCTTTTTAAGCTGCCATGAGGATTGTGTGATATGACAAGAGCAGAATATACTGCCTGCATCTCATGCAGGGACGAGACCTTCTCTATCTTCAGTTTCATACTG
This sequence comes from Piaya cayana, assembly GCA_013389865.1. NCBI lineage: Eukaryota > Metazoa > Chordata > Aves > Cuculiformes > Coccyzidae > Piaya > Piaya cayana. Next base: position 8,532 of record WAAB01006875.1, read on the forward strand.
TAGCCCAGCTGCATGCCTCACGTTTGCAGATGTACTCTGAATGAAACCCCAGGGAGAGGCTTTACCACTGCAGGGGGGGAACCATATGCTGATCCCGTGCCACAGAACTGGCAGCATGCTCGTTCAAGAGTTGTTGTGCCCTGATGGGAAACCTTGCATGGTCCAGGCATAGCAGCTAGGTTAGGAGATAACGAAAGCCCATAAGACTGTTCTCTCTACAAAGTATCCAGTTAGGATTAGGAATTCATCCAGTTAGGGGATTTTATTAATCTAGTTCTGGACAGGCAATCAAAGCCACCAGTCTCTCCTGCCATGCACAAGCGAAGGGAGTCAGAACCAGGTAAGTACAAGTCTAATGAAGGATCCGCCAAGCCTCTGTGACATTCTTCCCCCTTCACCATTTTATTTATAAATATCCACTAGCTTCTACGACCTCAGAAAGGATTTCTCAAGAAACACCAGGGAAGAAACAAATTATAGGATGCAACTAATCACCATCTTATTGCCCTTAGTAGCAGATAGAGGTGCTGCCCAATGTAAAAGTAGGAGTAGGAGTAGAAGGAGTAGAAGTTCATGTTACCACACTTAGGATTTGCCAAAGATCCCTAAATTCAACAGTCTGTATCGCCAGCTAAAGTTTTACGAATTCTTCAGATAAAGCATATGGAGATACAATGGGAAATTATCATGCAGTAGGGAGTCTGGCTTCTCTAGATGATCAAACAATCCTCAGAAAGAGGATGTGACTTATCTAATTCATAAGACCTTCCACTATTGACAAAGCTTCCAATTTAGACAATGACATTACATTTATTGAGATAGTGTGAATATTTCTGTTTCTCTATAATGTGCTGCTGCTGTGCTTACAGTAAATGCCCTTGAATTTCTGTGTAAGGTTTTCCCTGTCATGGAACTTTACATGAAAGACAGGTCAGGAACTGTGCATAAATACTGAAAATATCAGTATCTGGTTTTGAGCAAAATGATTATCTAAGGAGTATAATTGTATATAAATGATATAATATATAGCCTTGGGTCTGGAACTCCAAGGCTGCACTACTTTAAGTTGAAGGCTTTAGTATCATGTCATTAATATCAGTAGATGCAAAATGCAGTCAGATGTCTTTGGTATTAAGATGATCAATGATAGATGTATTAAAATTCTGCTTCTGTTACAGCTCATTTAAATTCACATGCTGTTGCTGTTATTGTTCTGTACACAAATGTTTTTAAGGCATGACATGGATTTTTATGACTTTTTTCTTTAAATCAAAGTCTATTGCTGAAGCATCGGCTATAATGATGAAAAGGAAAGAACTGACTTTGTTATACTGTAGCTGATATCAACGAATGTGCAATTCATCACTTCTTGTTTCACCACAAAATAGTTTACATGTGTTGTCCACCCAGATGTCTTAATGTTTCCCAAATATTAATATTTTTCAAATGTACCAAGTGGAAAGTTTCCTGTGTGTTTTCTATTTTATACATATGTGTGTACATGTATATATATGTCTGTACAGAGCCATTGGTATAATTTGCAAACTGGTCTTTATTTGAACAGGTTCTTTGAATAAGTTTTTCCAACACTACGTTATGAACCATGTAATCTTTGGAATAAACAAAGGGAATGCTGACTAAACCAGGTATAAAAGTACATCATTTTTTCAATATTTAACTTTAAAATGTTAAATGTCTATAGGTACATGAAAGAAGAGTGTTGAAACTGACATGGAAGCATCACGTTCATATAAGTTAAATTCACCGATTAACAAAAAAAATTATTTACTGTATTCTAATATCCTTGCAAGCACATAATTTGCTATCAATGGGTTAATCTAGCTTTATCACATCCACTGTGACATTTTGCATGAATAAGACAGCGAAGTACCTAATTGTCAAGGTGAATTCCATCTCCTAACACAGTCATGAGTGGCTCTAGAATTGGTGGGAAAATTGAAATAACCAGGCTGGGAAACAAGTACTCCAAGAGTTATGTTTTCTGCTCAACATTTGCCCAGCAGCCCAGGGATTTTAGAGTGGAACCAGGATATACAGGTAGAGAGACTGAAACTGTGCTGCAAAATAAATACCCTGACATACAAAGCAGTAATTTCAGGTCTTATTGCATCCCTCTACACTTCAACTGAAGTTGCAGTATGATATACCAGTGTCCAATGCATTATAACTCCTCACCTTTCATAAAATTCCAAAGATACTGCACAGTGATCTGTTTTTTCACCTTGCAAGGTAGATGACTAGTATAATCAAGCACGTCTCAGTAACTGTCTTTGGAATAAATGCCTATAAGAAAGAATATTTCTCAATTTGTAGGGGACTGTCTTGACAAGTTAGCTCTGTCAGTGGAGATGTTATACTTCAAATAGCCTTATTTGACAATAAGCTGGAAGAATGAACTATGAGTACTATTTTTACACTTGACATTCATTTGAAAATTTTAATCTTTAGAATAATCTCTTTCACACCACTAAAAATATAAGGCCTTTATTTTTCTCTTCTGTGACATCTTAAAGGAACATCAAAGTCAATTTATTTGCTTAGTGGGTAGGGTAGTGGGGCATCCAATTACCCCAAGGTTGAAATAACCACTAATAGTTCTGCTTCTGTTGCTATGATGATCCAAATAGAATGCTTTGAAGAACCAGATATGTGTGATATTAAGTTGACTGCAGTCCAGGGATCTTTCAGATTACATTTTAGAGTAAAGCAGTTTTTAAGAGGTGCAGCACGCTGTTTGGCATGGAGTCAAACAGTGAAACAAGCCTCTGTAGGCTCACATGAAAAATACAATCTTCCTTTTCTGTTTGCTTGCTAACCTTGCATCTGGCTTGGTTTACATCACCATTATGACTATCTGTACCTGCTCTATTCCACATTAGCCTTTCTTTCAGATGACCTGAGAACATTCTATTTTTCCTTAGAAGCAGCTTCTGGAAATCTGAGAGATTATTATTGCAAATTCAGGCTGAACCTTCAAAATAGCAATGTGATTTTTTGGTCAATTCCAACAGCAAAAGGTCTATTGAGTGCAGCATGAGTAGACCATGGCTCCTCTCTAGGGCACTGATTTTCTCTAATGAACTTAAACCAACTGTGTTGTAGTAGATACTTAGTGTTCACTTGCACTTAGCTCTTCATAGAGCTTGCATTTATCAAGGCAAACTCCACCTTTCAGACTCCACTGCTATCTTTACCTGTGTAAATGTTCAAAACAACAGTCAGTGTATAATGCAGGCACACTTATGTATTGATGCAGGATATCCTGCATACGCTGCAGTGTTTACTGGTACCTTCACACTACCCATTGAGCAGAAAAGCCCTGACTATACAGTAAAAACATGCTAGGTATTTTAATCCTATTGGACTGCCCTTTGATGGCACTAAAAATAGTGTTACATGTATCAGTCTAGGCCAGTACCTAGACCCAAGTGCCCTAGAAAGCTACCCAAGTCAATTAAGCTGACTGGGCAGGAGAGGCCCATAGGGTCACAACACAGCTTGTACACCATGTTAAGTAGCCCTGAACTGAAAATGTGTGCAGTTTCGGGCACTGCAGTATAAAAAGTATATAAAGCTACTGGAGAGTGTCCAGAGAAGGGCCACAAAGTTGGTGAAGGTTATAGAAGGGAAGTTGTATGAGGGGTGGCTGAAGTCACTTGGTCTGTTCAACATGAAGGAGGCTGAGGAGGTACCTCATAGCAGTTTACTGCTTCTTTACAAGGCGGGGAGGAGGAGTAGGCACTGATCTCTTCTCTTTGGTGACCAATGATAGGGAATGGCAGGATGATGTGCCTAGGGAGGTTTACGTAGACATTGGGAAAAGGTCCTTCACACAGAGTATGGTGGAGCACTGGGACAGGCTCCCCGGGGAAGCAGTCATGGCACCAAGACTAACAATATTCAAGGAGCATTTGGACAATGCACTCGCACATGCAGTGTAAATTTTGGAGTTATTCTATGCAGGGATGGAAGTTGGACTCAATGATCCTTGTGGATCCCTTCCAACTCAGACAATTCTGTGATTCTGTGAAGTGTATTTTTAAATGAAATCTGAACTGAGGTCTTTGTGAAACACAGCACCTAGTCAGCATTTCCTTGATTTCCTTTAGAACTGAACTGCCCTTATGAGGAGCAGAATTCAGTCCTTTTCAGCTGAATCTCAGACAACAAGCTCTTTTCTCAAATTTCAACAAACTTTATTCCTACTACTTGCTGGCATGAAATAAAGGAAGGGATCTTCACTGCATGCTTCCTTCTAATAGCGTGAAATGAGCTGTGTTCACACTGTTCACACTGTGGTAGGTATTTCCTTCATATACCTCATTACCAGGACAAAATTCCCATGGCTTATGGTGTTTTCAATTTTGTGAATTTTTTTATCTGTCTTGAGCAATGAGAGTCAACTGGCCTTTAAAATTGTCAATGCTTTTCTCAGTGTCTGACAGCGCCATCTGCCCTGGTGCTATTCTCAGGATGGTAGGCAGATTTGGGTTGAAGACAAGACTGCAAAACTAAAATCCTTAAGTGTCACTTCAAAGACCTCTCTACAGATCAATAGGGCAAAATAAAAGTGGGGAGTCCTTTAAACTCAGTAAATTCTGGTTTAAAGACCATATTTGTATTTGGCATAGTTCCTCACTTGCCATGTTATGAAAACTTCTTTTATCTTTTCTTTCGTATTTGCTTGTATCAACTCCCAATTTTTTTTTATGATTCTCTAGGATTACAGAGCTTAAAATAATATTTCTGCTCTGCCTGATAATGACTGCAGCCTCCCCAGATGACAGACAAATTATCTTGTAGATCAGAGAACTTTCATTATTTCTGCAGGGTTTTTTTTCCTTTATTTCCACATGCCAGTTCAAAAAATTCTTTATATTTACTGATAACCATCAATGGTTATGGTTATAATAACTTTAATGCCTCCAACATATTCAAGGAAACCTGTTGATCCCTATTATCCTAACAGGACAGAAAACATTTTAAACCTTGAAAGCCTGACTATGCAAGTCATTAGATAATGCAGCACCCAGCATGATCAAGACCACAACTGGCTGCCTTTAAAATAGAGAATCACAGTCACTTATTTATATATAATAACATGATGTTGTTTCCTACTAAAGATTTTACTGGAGTGATTGTAATTTGAACATACTTTGTGCGGACTCATTAATTCTTTTCATCTCAGAGCCTTTGTTGAGCTCTCTTTACAGCAAAAGGTATCTATTAGCTACTGTAAAATCTTGTTTCAACATCCTTTGTGCACTGTGTCCTGCCCAACTAATATAAAATACATACATACAATGAGATTTACTGCTGATGGTAAAAGGTTAAAAGATAACAGGTCTTACAGCTCCACCTATTACTAGTCCCTAAATTCCACATTGCGTCATTTCTGTGCAGTAACAAGGAATAAGGGTCTAGTAATCTTCAGTTGCTGACTGTCTGCATGGCTCCTCAGTCCTGAGAACAGTTCAGATCTGAAGCCTTGACAGAACTATCAAAACAGCACACCTTCAGCTATAAAATACATTAAACAGAGCCTGTAGACATTCACAAGACCTGCCTGTTAGGTTTAGTTCAACCTGGAAGGTCAAGCACCAGAACCCAGATGCCTGCTTAGTTCTAGATGTTTCACTGAGGCATTTTAGTTATAAGTAGTCACATTATGCTTCTTTGTACTACTCACGGAAAGACCAAGATCTGAAATATTCTCTAGAGGTGTCTGGTATTTCTACAATATTGCTTTCCATACAAGGAACCTAAAATAATTCTCAGAACTGTCTGGTAGGTGCCTAAAGTTTTGAAAGATGAATGTCGACTCAACAGAGGCTGTGGGACTCATTGTGAGGGCAGAAAATGTTTTCACCCTCCCTGTTCAGCTCATTCAGACAAGGAACTTGATCAGAAGCTCACCACCAGGACATGCTGCCCAGCATGCCCCAGAGTGATACGTTCTCAATATCTGCTCCTGGAGCTGCTTGATTGTTCAACAGTGTGCTGGATCAGAGGGAAACAGGCCATGCAGGTAACCTGGTGAGCAGAAGATTTCATGGCAGTATGGGATATACAGGTTCAAGATCCTCCGTTTGGAAAAAATGAAAAAAGAAATCTCCATCTACTGCCCTAGAAGGGGGCTGCTGAATGTCTTCCTGTGAGAAAAGCCAACAAGCACTTAACCCAGAAAATAATATAGATTGTTTTTCAGGCTTAGAAGCCATATCAGAGATAGGTACCTGGTTGATATCCAAGAGCTCCAGCTTGTAGGACTTATGCCTGTACTAAAAGGGGATGGCAAAAAGAAGTAATTTGAGGCTGCTGGCTTTTCTATGCAGTTAAAGCACCTAGTATGTGTTAAAGAACTGAGCCAAACAGCTTGGTCACATACTCCATTTTGACTCTACAAAGAATTGGCTGCTCTGAGCATCTGTCCATGCCCCATGCACACAAACACACCGCAGACATTATTGCCTTGTTACTTTGTGGTTTCTATCTGTTCATGTGACTGCTCTCTAAACTCACTTCTTTCAAAACCATACAAGCTAGAAGAGACCTCTGCAAGTTAAAGTATGTAAACTAACCTGAGCAGTTTCAGATTATTTGGCCTGTGCAGCTGTTAGATAGACAGCAGGTGAATGACAGCATCTTGAAAAACAGGGGGGAATGGCAAACAGTACGCTGGATGCAGGATGGAGCTGATAATCTCTCCACAAGATAGTTGCAGAGAGAAAGAGCATCCTTTCCTAGTGAAGTCCTGTTGATGGACTTGTCCTGAAGCTCATGGGGTTTGAATGCCTAGCTTCAAAGCAATATCCTTAAATTAATATTAAATAGTTCCTGCTACAAACACAACTCTCTAAATGAGACGAAAAGGGTCAAAGTCTGGAACTTTCAGCTGTTCAGTAACTATATGTAACTGAGCCTATGGAGTCCCAAGGGACTATAATGAGTCTATAAAACAAGTTAACACCTGCTCCTCACATTTTTGTTAATTAAAATTCAGCAGAGGTGCAAGTAATTTTAATGAGTGATCAGTCACTCCACAGGAGCCAGTCTGGAGTAGAGGCTGTCTCGACAATGCCGCAATTACTGCACTTTGTATCCAGCACACCATCTTCAATTCTGATCCAGCCTGAGCAGCTGATTTTTTCCTAGGGTCTGACAGTCAGAATATCAATGCTTAATCATTAGTCGTCCTTGAAGTTCAGCAGCTGTTTCTAATTCAGACTGGTACCCTCCAGAAAATCTGTGTTTTGACTATGGCAAGGTCAATTCAGGTATGGTGACCTGTCTGTAGGTTACCAACATCCAAATAACAGAAACACCATTGCAAGACTATGTAGTATGGTCTACTGAGAGAGAGTTGGTACAGTAGCACACCCTAATCTTTCACAAGCAAAGTGACTAAGGAATGTACAACAGCCCAGGGCAGCACTTGCACATCCAGCAAAGCTTTTCTTGTCCTGAAGATGTGCTCCATGCATGGGTGTGCTCCTTCTATTCGGAACTGTAAAAGCTAGCCTTGTTCTCTCCACCATAATCAGGTCTCTGCCTCCCTCTGGGACTTGAGGAAGCTGAGATGATTGTGTTGCTTTTTTCTGGGATGTTTGTAAGTGAAAACACCACTCTTGACTATTTGTATCCCAGTTCAAGGTTGTCATTGCCTCTGCTGGGCAAAGGCTTTCTAAAAGGAGTACAGAAGATCAGGGTAGGAAACGCTGACAGGGAGAAAAGTCCTTTGGCACATTTAAGTTTTTGACTATAATTCAGTCACAGACAAGTTGTTGAAGTGAAAAGTATGGCTAATGTCCAAGTGGCAGTGCACTTCAATATAAAATGAAAGAAAATTCAAGGTTTGGTTTACAAGGGCTCTGGTAAAAAGCTATAACACAACACTGGTAGATTTGTCCCTATTTGTGTCTTAAAATCATTCGCCAAGTATTATTGAGGGACCAAGTCTTATTTAATTTTTTTTTCAGTTTGGATGGATTTTTGGCAGGTTTTTAATCACTATACAACAATATGGATGGCAATGCAAGCTGTGCTTAATAGGCAGAAATCTAAGGTCCAATGCTGGCTTGCTCATGCATGATATCCAATTATTTTTGAAGAAAAAGAAGATCATAGAATTATAGAATCATTAGGGTTGGAAGGGACCTTAAAGATATCTAGTTCCAACCTCCCTTAAAAATGGGCACAATGTTACCCTTCTTTCAGTCATCAGGGACTTCTCCTGAGTGTCATGACTTTTCAAATATCATGAAGAGTGCCTTGGCCACCACATCAGCCAGTTCCCTCAGGACTCTGAGATGCATCTCATCAGGTCCCATAGACTTATAAATGTTCAGGTGGTCACGAACCTGATCCTTCTCTACTGTGGGAGGGGATTTAGCCCTCTGGTCACCATCTTGCCATCCCATGACCCAGGAGGGGTGAGGAGAGAATTTATCAGTGAAGACTGAGGAAAAAAAAAGTTGTTAAATACCTCAACCTTCTCCTCATCTGTTGATACAAGGTCATCATTCTCAATCATCAGTGGGAGTATGCCCTCTTTGACTTTCCTCTTTTGACTGACATACCTGTAGAAGCCCTTCTTGGTGGTCTTCACTTCCCTTGCCAAGTTCAGCTCCAGTTGTGCCTTGACCTTTCTGACTTCATTCCTACACAACCGGGCAGCATCCCTATACACGTCCCAGGTTACCCATCCCTGCTGTCACTGCCTGTGCAGTTCCCTCTTCTTCTTTAGTTTAACCAGCAGGTCTCAACTCAGCCACAACAGTCTCTTCCCCTTCCTGCTTGATTTCTACATATGTGGACTGAGAGCTCTTGCACTTTAAGGAAAGCATCCTTAAATATTTGCCGGCTCTGTTCCACTCCCTTGTCCCCAAGGACCATATGCAGAAGAGACCATATCCCGAGAAGATATGCAGCAGAAGCGCTCAGTATTTATCCCAATTTAAAGACAACTGCTATGAAAGCATATAAGCAAATATCCTGTCACAGCCATATATTCAGCTGCTATTAATGGCCATACTTGCTGGATCCATGAATATTCTATGGTCATCCAGTCAAGAACGCAGATAATGCTGTTTGGGATTAATGTCTTGCACGTAGTTCCAGCATGTGGACCAGCTACCTGCTCCCTTTTCCTCACTTCTAGACTCCTTTCCCCAACTATTGAAAAGATCCCCTAGAAGGGCTTCCAGATGACCAGAAAAAGACAAACCTCTGAAGATCGAAGTCTGTCAGATTTGCTCACGCTTTACTTGGATTCACACACTGTTCTGTACAAACACAACTGCATACAAGCAACTCAAAGGCTCTCCTGTTTTGTCTTGATGAGTCCTGTAAACAAGCAACAAAAGCATTTACAGCCTTTTTCTTTTCCTGACTTTCAATAAATATTCCTTTGTCAAATCTTTCAGCCTTTCTGTTCCACTTCCATCACTTTGTCTAATTTTTAATGGAGTCCACGCTTTCCATCTCCCCCTCTGTTTGTGAACAGGTGATTGAGCTAATTTTTCCAGTCAGCTCATGCCACATTAGCCTAATGATTAGTGTTCAGTTTTCAGCTAGTCAAGCTGTGATCTCCATCATCTTTATTTTGGCAGATAAGCAGCAAAGACTTTGTGAGTAAGCCAGAATGCTTCCATGATGCAACCCCTTTTGTAAGTATTTGTCATAGTTTGATTTTTCTTTTTGGCCCTTTTAAAAAAAACAGCCAGATTGTGGCTGAAAAAAACTACAATTCCCAGGTATCCCACACAACTTTTTCTACGTAACTAAAAGGGCATTGTGGGGGTGGTGACTCTCCTCCTTTTCCGGGGACCGAGGGAGCCATCTTCCCCTGCTCTTTCTGTCCAGACCGGAGCGGCATATTCTGCTATCTGAGGAGCGTAATGATTTGTTTTCTCTTGTTGGCTTAAAATAATCTGTCTTCTGGATTGTTAATTTTCTCTGTGATAGGGGGAGGGAGTTTTTTTCTATCTTCTCTCCGGGAATCACTGTTAATTTCTGGGGTGTTCATTTTTCTCTGATTATTGTATATGTAGTAGAGAATTCTATATTAGTGTTAATACATTATATATATTCACTTAGCCTTTGCCTGTTTTGGTTTTTTTGTATTCTCAGTCTCTCTCTCCTTCTCCTGGATTCATACAGCAGGTCTGGGGGGAAGGGAGAGGGACTGCTGCATACTGTGAGGGTTTTGGGGAGAGTTTTAACTCAAAACCATTACAGTATTACAGACCATTTTGCCAGCAAACGCATGGAGTAAGTTGCACAGTTTGTTCCCCTATAAGGTCAGAGAGAGCCATACAGTGGACTTAAAACAACCTCTACATCTCAGCAAGCCTCTGGGCTCAATGTGTCTCTCCTGAGCTAAGACTTCTTGTGTTTACAACTGGGGCCTGCCATGTGACTAAAATATGTTAGAAGCAAAGATTGTGAGATGAATATCAGAGAAAAGTGAGAATGTATTTTGATTTTCCATGTTCTCTTACAAGACCCATCTCTTCCTTCACTTCCCTTGATTTGTTCTGAAAACAAATTTCATCATATTCCTGTTTTCACAGAAATGTGTCTGATCTTCCCTTTTATCTTTTGCCCCTTGTGCTTCTATAGGTGAAATTATATGGTATATTTACACAGCCCCCTTTTTAGCTGGTCCTAATATAGTGACAGTGTACTAAAGGAAAGAAAGTTTTGTGTTGTTGAGGTAGAGACCCCTAATCTGAATAGGTGGAGCTGTATTCCTGTAACATAGTGTGTTCAGGGTTTTGGTGAGTAAATTGTACCAACTCTCACACTCACACATGCATAAGTGGTCTCAGGGGTCTTATTGTAAAGCAGTGTACCTTGTAATACATCACCTCGGCATACAGCCTTAAGTGTCTTAAAGCTTACTTCTATAAAAAAAGTTGTTTCCATAGCTCCTGGCCACTTTCTGAAACTCACAGATTCTGCATCTAGGGAGTAGTTTTACATCTGATTATTTTTTTAAAACCAGTTTGCTTGTTTTTGTAGGGCAGGTAAAGTTAAAGTTAATATATAGCTCCTCTGTAGCCACAAATAATACAATGAGACTTTGTCCTCCAATATTGCTGTAGGGATCTGATCTAGTAGGCACTTACTGTTAGATTTTGTATGACATAAATGTAGTCTGATACAGTTTGATTCCGCAGACACTTATTTTTCTGCTTTATTTATACTGTACAAGATAGTGCCATGTATTTCTTGAAAGCAGTCAGATATAAAATACAGACCGCATGGAACATTTGCAAGCTCTGGATATTTTTATAATCAGATCTGAGCTTACGTTCCTTTCCATTTTGAATACGTATAAATCACTTAACATTTTGTATTTAGACTTCACCTCTAACTATGCTGCATTAGTTTTTGTTGTTGCCAGTTTCTGTAACAGTACAAGTCACCTTTATTGGTAAAGGTAAGTGAAAATTATTTACTCTTTGCCCTTCGAATTCAGTTCGTATTTTTTCTTCTTCTTTGTTAATATATTTTTACCTTTCTATTTCTCCATTTACCAGAATGAGAACATCAATGACAGTATTATTGTTAGTGACAGCATTTTCAAACTCAAATGTGAAAATAAAAGTAAGGAATCATTGCTTCAAATCCATAATATAAAATTTGTGATAGCTACAATAAAGCAAAATATATTGAGTTCTCCTTCATATATTCTTGCACCTAAACCACAAACTCAGTCTTCCTCTACAATCATGAAGTTTTTAACTGTATGTGTCCATTAAGTTGTACTTCAAAACACAAGGCAAGTATAATAAAGGCAGTCTACAAAACTTTCTTTTTTAATCACCTATACTATTGGTCAATGTACTATGATAGGCTAGCTAGTCTGAAAGTTAGACAAGAAACGCACAGAAATACTGGATTTGTATCCAGTTAGCATCCAGCTAACCAAGTAAATTCTCTTACCATAAAAATAGAAAGTCCCTGTCTCTTTCCTCCCCTTTGCTCTAAAGAACTATAATAAGCCTTGGAAAATAAGATGAAGTGAAGATAGTGATAGTCGTTTTCAGAAAAAAACATTCATTTTCCCTTCTTTTTTTGGTGTTGGACCAGACCTGTGCTATGTCATCATGATGTCTGGACAGGAATGAGTGGATTCTCTTGGGAGCCTTGCAGATAAGATCCCCCAGGGTGTGGCTGAAGAGAGTGTATGTTCCATTTAAACACAGATAATGGGATGTCTAAATCTGGAAAGCAATTCTGACTAATTATATACAGCTTACACTCAAATTTCATTATCCAAACTTATTTCCTAATTATTTCTGTAGAAATAGACATAGATATAAGAAAATTCAGCAACAGTAGTCAAGCACCTGTCAGGCTTTCACACATGAAAGTACCAAGCACATCTGAGGTAGAAGGGTGAGACATAGTAAATTCTACCACAGCTGCTAAGGAAGTAAAAGTTATTAATATTTACACAAATGTGAAATCAGAGGTCTTGATGGTCCTGGCTGTTGTCCTTCATTACCTAAAGGGCAGGAAAATTCTGAATCACAAGATAATTGATTTTTCTGGACAATAATGAGAGTTGAAAGCAGTTGCCATAAATACATTATAGCTATATAAATATGCCTACTTTCTAGACAGAAGTCATTAACTTGGGGTTGAGGCTGTAAATAAATTTTTCATTCAAGAAAGAAACTTATTACTGTGTACAATATTAAAACCAGGTATTTATGGTACTACAAGACTTAATTTTAGAGCTGCATTTTTGAGCTCCTTTAAGCCTCATCTTAGGGATCTTTTGGATGCCACAGGAGCTGCAACCAGCAAGAGATCCCAGCCCTCCAGGCAGCAGCCCTCTCTCTGCAGGATGGGTGAGGAAAGGCAGAGCAAGTGACAAATTGCCCAACTCCATTGTCAGGGTCAGGATTAGCCAGTGCACTTTGAAAGGGCAGACTCTTCCTTCAGAGCTGCTGCTGTTTATGGACTCCTGGTACCACCCAGACCCAAGCTCCACTCTGATCCCATTTTCACTGGTGGTCACTGGAGATTTTTGCTGCTATTGAACCACTGAAACAATTCTAAAGACAAGAGTCAAAGTAAGTTTTCAAATAAATAATTAGTAACACAATAAGAAGCTACCTGAGGGATGGACATAAAAGCACAACAAAAACCCCCAAACAACCTTAACTCTTCCCTCTTATACCCACTGGCCTTAACTTTTGCATGATTAAGGTCTGTGCTATTATAAGGTTGCTGAGATGTCAAGCACCAACTGCTTTGATAACTCGCCAGTTTAGCAGAAAGTCCAATTAGTTGGGGACAGCCTTAAACCCTGTAGACTTTGGCATCTTGCCTGCAGCTACGCACATTTTAAACTACAACCACCCTGCCTTATGTAACAGTGGATAAATTTCACAGTTGCAGGGATATAACTAGGGTAAGATTTCCAAAACTGAAAGTCTCTGTGATAACAGTGCTAAAGTGGGGGTTCAAACACTCCAGTGCCAGGCCAAGCCAAAATATAAAATCATGTCAAAAAGAGAGAAGGAGGGGATCACTAAGGAAAGGAAATAAGGAGGTGGTTCAAGAAACAGGTAATATAACACTGATTTAGCCACATTCAGTAAGATTCAAGGAAGGATCTGGTGTTTATCACTAATTTATAAAAAATTTTGGAACTGCTATAAAACCTGCTGTATCAAGGCAACCTATAAGCATTTGACTTTAAACCAAACCTTTATGAAGGGACAGATTGCCTTCTTACTAGGGAGTTTCTTGCACCTTGAATTTTTGTTCTGCTATGCTCATAATCTGTGAAGAGATATAATTTCACTTGGGCCTTAAATTACCTGGAATGTAACTGTATGACATTATTTTTTTTAGTTTTTGTTTCATTTCATTTTGGTTTTAAAAGTGTAAGTGGGAATGGGGCAAGGCATGAAGCAAGGATTATTGAGGGTCTAAAGGCAAAATGCTGAAGCAGAAAAGATAAAAATAATGCACAGAAATGACCAAGATTATTGAAATTGGGGAAAAGGGTAGGTAATGAATGATTTTAATCCCATGGTTCAGATTATTTAAATGTTGTAATATAAGTTGAAAGACTGTTAACTTGAAAATATAGACCATTCTTTCTTTCCTGTCAACACCATGATGAAGGAAGCAAGTGACTATAAGAATCTTGTGGTTGTCAACACAATGCCGTTCACTCCTACTTCTTCCTTAAATTATTCCTTTTGAAACTGGTCTTACAGGTAAATTCAGACATATGATGAAAATAGTCAATGGCTGGACCAAATGCTTTATGGATTAGGCACATGTCTGTACATCCTTGAATAAGAATATAATAAATTGGGTGCTGACTTTGTGTTATGATGGTTCCAGCATAGATTTTTCTGGGTTTCTCACTATCTTCATTTAAAGGCTAAGTAACTCATTAAAATGAGCAATGAAAAGCTGAAGCCTTATCATGGTTTTCAGGATGATGTGCCATCTGACACCAACAAATTAAGTATCTCTCTGAATCCCTGTCTCTAATCACAGGATGGCAATGGTTCTGTATGGGTGAATCATGCACTATTACAAGGTACAACAAAATTACAGCTACAAAAGAGTTGGGTGGAAAGTGTTAACACAAGTTAACAGTTGGGACAGAAATATGAACTGAGTAGCCGACAGCTCTGTTCCTAGAGGACCAGTTCGGCTTCCTTCCTTTGCCTGTTATCTACCTAAAATACAGTGAGCTCCTTGTGAGTGTGCTGCTTCTGTGCAGACAGTGAAAACACATGCACAGACATGTATGCTCACATGCAAAGAGCATCTTATCCTGCTTGTCTCAGAAATATCTTTATAAAACTCCCACATACAGCAACAAAGCAGAGGTGTTGCACCCTCAAGGGAGTCTGGTTTAAAAACTAAATAAGGAATACTTCCAGACTTCCCCTCTCTCCTAAAGTCACCTTACACCTGAGCTATTTTTTTCACCAAAGTCCATTATTACCTCCTGGAAGTTCTGTGACACCAGTCAGCAGCACTCACCCTCCCCTAATCTTATTTTAAAATCTTAAATAATCTGCTTTAAGTATGAGGAAAAACACTACTCAAATTTTATATCAGTGAAAGATTTCATTTTTTGTAATAGCCTATCTCTTAGGGCATTTCCCATCCTCCTCAAAACAATAGGAAAAATAACGGATGGCATAAAGTTACAGTGTTATAAAATACAATTTTACTACTAATTTTGATTTTTGGTAGCAAGCAGGATGTGGGTGAAATCAGAATTCAAAAGGAGGGGAGGGTCCACATCTTTCACACCTCTCTTAGTTATGCTTTGAAGAATTGTCATCATTCCCTTGACACATTCTACTTAATACTCATACACCAAAAACATCACTCTGGAGGAACTCTAGAAAACACCTACGTTTAGACTGTCCACATCAGAGAACAGGATTTGCCAGCAGCACTTCAGGGTAAAAAAAAAAAAAAAGTGTCTACTTCCAGGTTCTCCTAAAATACAAGCAGATCTTGAGTGCATCTGGAGCACTCATGTAAATATTTGTAAGTCCAGTACACTCTCTCCAGATTTGTGGCCACGAGGAACAGTAGACTCCAAAGTCAGTCTGAATTCTCTCTTCATAAGCCCTGGCCTTCTGGCAACGCATCATTGATAGACATAGATTGCCAGGAAATCTGCTCAGCAGTTGCTTCAGTAACTGTCTCAACGTTACATGCTACGGAAAATTTACTTGAAGGCTGTACTAGCTTTCTTCTGGGTTTTTTTTGTGAAGATGAAAGAGATTGTGACAAGCCTGCTCTTTTAGTGTATTCTAGGTTTTATTTCTCCATTTTCTATATATCCATGCACACATAAAATTCAGTTCTGTATATTGTGCTGTGCAGCTACTATAAAGACAATATTAAAAGGTAGCTTTGGAATTATTATACATTTGTGAGGTCTCCATCTGCCGCCATGTCATCACCAGATGCACTTTAATTGCTGTCCCGTTCATTTGCAAACTCAGCATGCCACATCTAAATTAGCAACAGATGTGTGTACTTTCAGGCTACACATCCTAAAATAAAAAATATCAGTGAGAACAACAATAACATTACACCTCTAGACAAGAGGTGGAGGGATCTTGGTGGACTATGTATGGGAAAAGCGACATCTCTCTTTTCCTCTCCAACATCCCTTCTACCAGTCTGACCTTTTTGAGGGTCTGAGACTCGTCTGCTAGGGCATCACCTCACATAGACATGCTGCAGTGTAAGGGGGAAACTGTACCAAGAATGTAAGGACCCCTGGCCTGAAGTCTGGAGTCACTGCACATCTTTCCTCACGTCCTCTTCCTGAGAGTTCAGTACTCTCACAGCCCCCATGGTGCAACAACACTGTTCAGGTACCGCTATTGTGCTGGGGAGAATGATGTGAGCATAGGTTGTTTCCAGCCTTTCCCTATTCTCACAACAAGGCAGTTAAGACAAGCAACACTGCCTGTGGGACAAAGAGGAAGGGACCGGGGGCAGAGAACAGAGGAATGGGATAACTAGGCAGGGTCAGGTGTCTCAAGGCACAATCCTGGTTTGCAGATGCTACAATATCATGCTATCAATTCCCAGTAATCCTGGCAGTGTGCTGAGNAAAACACCTACGTTTAGACTGTCCACAACAGAAAACAGGATTTGCCAGCAGCACTTAAGGGTAAAAAAAAAAAAAAAGTGTCTACTTCCAGGTTCTCCTAAAATACAAGTAGATCTTGAGTGCATCTGGAGCACTCATGTAAATATTTGTAAGTCCAGTACACTCTCTCCAGATTTGTGGCCACGAGGAACAGTAGACTCCAAAGTCAGTCTGAATTCTCTCTTCATAAGCCCTGGCCTTCTGGCAACGCATCATTGATAGACATAGATTGCCAGGAAATCTGCTCAGCAGTTGCTTCAGTAACTGTCTCAACGTTACATGCTACGGAAAATTTACTTGAAGGCTATACTAGCTTTCTTCTGGGTTTTTTTTTGTGAAGATGAAAGAGATTGTGACAAGCCTGCTCTTTTAGTGTATTCTAGGTTTTATTTCTCCATTTTCTATATATCCATGCACACAGAAAATTCAGTTCTGTATATTGTGCTGTGCAGCTACTATAAAGACAATATTAAAAGGTAGCTTTGGAATTATTATACATTTGTGAGGTCTCCATCTGCCGCCATGTCATCACCAGATGCACTTTAATTGCTGTCCCGTTCATTTGCAAACTCAGCATGCCACATCTAAATTAGCAACAGATGTGTGTACTTTCAGGCTACACATCCTAAAATAAAAAATATCAGTGAGAACAACAATAACATTACACCTCTAGACAAGAGGTGCAGGGATCTTGGTGGACTATGTATGGGAAAAGCGACATCTCTCTTTTCCTCTCCAACATCCCTTCTACCAGTCTGACCTTTTTGAGGGTCTGAGACTCGTCTGCTAGGGCATCACCTCACATAGACATGCTGCAGTGTAAGGGGGAAACTGTACCAAGAATGTAAGGACCCCTGGCCTGAAGTCTGGAGTCACTGCACATCTTTCCTCACGTCCTCTTCCTGAGAGTTCAGTACTCTCACAGCCCCCATGGTGCAACAACACTGTTCAGGTACCGCTATTGTGCTGGGGAGAATGATGTGAGCATAGGTTGTTTCCAGCCTTTCCCTATTCTCACAACAAGGCAGTTAAGACAAGCAACACTGCCTGTGGGACAAAGAGGAAGGGACCGGGGGCAGAGAACAGAGGAATGGGATAACTAGGCAGGGTCAGGTGTCTCAAGGCACAATCCTGGTTTGCAGATGCTACAATATCATGCTATCAATTCCCAGTAATCCTGGCAGTGTGCTGAGCTGAACATGGAGAACCATGATACTGCTGTGGTATCAGGGCACTACCCCACGCTGAGTATGTGACTAATAAGCGAGCACATATAGCAATTCACAAATAGTTACTGAGTGCCAGTGACCTTTAAACTTACTTCAAGGCTCTGCTGTCACATGATCTCTGGAAACAGCCTGGGTGCTTTCCTCGGAAGGTTTTGTCACAACCAACACATCAAAATTTGATGACAACAACTAATGCTGACACAGTTCCAATTTCCTCAATGCAAAGACTCGGCATGTTCCCAGTTCCCAGGTCTAGTGACTGTCATCGTGCAGCTGAGAACCTGAGTGGACTGCAAGTGCATTTATTGCATTAGAAGTGTAGATTTGTGCTTGTTCACCAAATGTGATAAATGTCCTAGGTGAAGGGACAACCTGATTTATAGATTATGGGATATTTTTCTATTTGGATGGCGGACTTATCTCTGCTCATTTTTTTAAGACAAGGGGGTAATGCCCCCAGACACACAGTGGTCAGTAGGGCCCATATGTATCGATAATGTGGTCTGCTGTGTTGCATTCATGTCCCTGCTGGGCAATATATGTTCCAAGAGAAGGAAAATAATTTGAATGGAACTTTCAAAAGTGGTGACTTGATTAGGAGTAGTTAACTTTATATGTACTCACTTCTAGTAAATAAGATGAAATTTCCTTGTGAGACCTTGATCATCATGAGAGCACTAGCCACTAACTTTTTTAGGAGACAATTGGTCTATCTCAGAAGCATATTATCTGTCAAGTGATCTCATACAGATTCTGCACAACAGAGTGGTTTTTTCTTATCTAACAGGGAATCAAAAACATATATATCTGTAACTGCCTCTGTCAAGATCACATTAATCATCACTAAACATTAGTAAATGTCCAGTCAGGAAATACCATTTAGATTAGACACATCTCCTTTTTTTTATTATTTTAACAAAATTTTATTGTCTTCTTTTTAAAATAAAATAAATGGGCATTTTAGTATGAATAGACACAGACAGCCACACCTTAGCCAGAATAAGTAAGATAAGCAGTAAGTCTAATTTATCTTACTTTGATCACTGTGGTTTGGCATTTGACCATGGCTTGGATTCTAGTTCATTGTCTCTGCATCACACTCATTTTGCTGTCTGTCATAGAGTGAATGGTCTTCCAGCACAGAAAGCTCTTAAGAACCAGTGACTTAGAATTGTAGACTTTAGAAATACCTGGCAAATTTCAATAAATTTTGGTAAAGCAACAAACACATAACTCGCAAAATTATTTGTTTACCCTTCCCTTTTTAGTAGCTGACCATGCAAAATGCAGTCATATAGCTCTAGATTAATAGAAATAGTCCTATATGTGCTGCTATTGCCTAAAGAGGAGAATATTGCTGGAGGGAATACAGAAGGGAGATGGTGCAAGTGGCAGGCAGGAAGCTGAGAGGCAGGAGAAGGGCAGAAGCTTGGGAATCTGGTAGGGAACTGACCATACTACAACAGCCAGAGAGGAGGTGCAGGGTAATGGGCAATGGGGGAGTGGTTGTAAGGGAAAAAGATGAGATGAGAGGCAGATGGGAGATTAGGACACAAATATATAACAATCTAAACTTTAAATCAGACGGATATGGAAAAATGTGGTTTGCTTCCATTCACTGCTGAAGATTGAACTGGATGATCTCAGGAAGTCCCTTACAATTATTTCTTTTTCACCATCAGCCTTCCAAATTGCAACTGCTTCACTTTACACAACTACATATGATCAAAGGGTTTTCCTAACTACTTAGTGGTTATTGTAGCAAAAAATGTAGGTGAAATCAGATACCAGGATACGGAAGGTAATTTTTTTACAGTATCATATATAAAATATGCTACAGATAGCATTAAAATTTTTGAAATCAATATTTTTCTAACTTAAATCTTACGTCGTTACTAGTATGTAAGATTCTGCAGCTTCTAGAGAGAAATCCACATATAAGAAATTAGGACCAGAAGTTCCATACTAATCTAAAACCAAAAAACCAAACAAACATAAACAAGCAAAAAAAACCCCACAAAAATAATCACAAAACCAAAAAGAAACCCAAACAAAAAACCCCCAAACCCACTACCCCTGCAAAACACAGAGAAGAATCTTGTTAAAAGTTCTGGCAGGTAAAAAATAAAACCCCTTTCAGAGTGGATGGTAAATATATATGGAAGCAGATCAAGAAGTACATAAGAAATATATGGCTGCTAGACCAGGGCTTTGAATTGATTTTTGTAGATGGAGCCAGGAAGCAGCAATGAGGATAAAATGAACCATGTGTCCTGGAATAATTAGATAATTCTCTGACACAGCCCACACAGTTTTGGCTGGTTCAGGCCTGTTTCATGTCTGGTTCCCTGTGTTCTAATGTCATCCTCCATCCACTTCCCTCACTCCAGACTAAGTTTCTGTGCAACCACGAGCAGATGTTCTCCAGACTAAAACTCAGAACAGAGAAAACAAGCTATATCAGAAGGTTTAAGTAGCTTGTGGGGTCATACGGCATCTGCCCAGAACTGGTGTTGCTTTGGAGACTCTTTAAGAGCACACAAATGAGCACGAAGTAGGAAGGAGATATAATTTTATAGATCTAAATGCACAACAGCCTGTGCTCTTAAAATATCTTAGCACATCCATGGGGGAAAAGGCAGGGGGAACACCACATTTATGTTATTATTTCTCAAGCTGTTGTAGTCATAAAAATGTACATCTGCCATTTAAGATGATTTATCATGCTTTTCACTTGGACCTGTTGTCAGTCAACAAGAGCTATTTTGCCAATTTACAACTGTGTCAAGTCAAAGTCTTCACAGAGCTGCCATTCTATCCAGGCGTTCTGGACTACAGGACTACAACTTACGCAGAAGGAAGCAGCAATATATTGTGATCAAAGAGGAACCGAAAGTCCAGAGTGTCAACATCAGCTCTTCATCAGGTGCTAGCTGACTCACTGGCTTTTAACGTGTAAAATGAGTAACTAACAATTGTTGAGGTAGTGGTTGATAAGAGTGTGTCACTTAAGTCAACAGGAGTGGACAAACGCTGTCCTAATGAACACCAGTGCTGTGTCTGAACCCAGTTAATTAGTACTGCAAAAGCATTAGAAATTTTGAATCAGAAATGTAGGGAATGTTATGCTTTATTAATAAGTGTACTTTGTGCCTTCTCCTCACTTGGAGTACTGTGTCCAGTTCTGGACGACTATGTAACTGTTTGAGTGGGTCCAGAGGAGGACTACAAAGGTGATCAGAGGGGCTAGGGAACCTCTGCTATGAGGACAGGCTGAGAGAGTTGGAGTTGTTTAGTCCAGAGGATAAAAGGCTCTGGGTAGACCTTATAGCTACCTTCCAGTACCTGAGGGGAACTTACAAGGAAGTTGGGGAGGGACTTTTTGCAAGGGCTAGTGGTGATGAGGGGGAATGGCTTTAAATTGGAAGGGGGGAGATTTAGAGTAGACATTTGGAAGAATTTTTTCACAATGAGGGTGTTGAGGCACTGGCACAGGTTGCCCAGGGAAGCTGTGGCTGGCCCATCCCTGGAGGTGTTCAAGGCCAGGTTGGATGGGGCCTTGAGCAGCCTGGTCTAGTAGGAAGTGTCCCTGCTCATGAAAGGGGGCTTGGAACTGGGTCATACAATCAGAATGGTTTGAATCACAGAATCATAGAATCACAAAGTCATAGAACAGTTTGGGTTGGAAGGGACCCTAAAGATCATCTAATTCTAGCAGACCTTTAAGTTCCCTTCCAACCCAAACCACTCCCCAATTCTATGATTCTTCGTTCTCTGGATGAAATCATAGAATCATAGAACCACCAGGTTGGAAGAGACCCACCAGATCACTGAGTACAACCATTCCTATCAAACACTAAACCATGCCCTCAGCACCTTGTCCACCCGTGCCTTAAACACCTTCAGGGAAGGTGAGTCAACCACCTCCCTGGGCAGCCTGTTCCAGTGCCCAATGACCCTTTCTGTGAATTTTTTTTTCCTAATGTCCAGCCTAAACCTCCTCTGGCGGAGCTTGAGGCCATTTCCTCTTGTCCTGTCCCCTGTCACTAGGGAGAAGAGGCCAGCTCCCTCCTCTCTATAACCTCCTTTCAGGTAGTTGTGGAGAGCAATGTCTCCCTTTCTTCAGACTAAACAACCCCAGCTCCCTCAGCTCNNTCCAGCCTAAACCTCCTCTGGCGGAGCTTGAGGCCATTCCCTCTTGTCGTGTCCCCTGTCACTTGGGAGAAGAGGCCAACTCCCTCCTCTCTACAACCTCCTTTCAGGTAGTTGTAGAGAGCAATGAGGTCTCCCCTCAGCCTCCTCTTCTCCAGGCTAAACAAGTTCCCGTGCCCGCACCCGCTCTCCCGGATCCCCTGCCCGCCTCTGTCGGCGAGTCCCCCCGGGGGCCTGAGGGGACAGGGCTGGCGAGCGGCGGGTCCCGTCACGGCGAGCGGCGCGATCCGAGCGCAGCCCCCGCCCCGCCCCGGCCCCGGGCGCCCAATGCGCTGCCGGGGGAGGCAGAGCCGGGGAAGCATCAAACCGGCTTTCTCACCTCGGCGGGGACCCGGGCGCTCCCGACGCTTTCCCTCCCGCCTCCTCAGCCCCGTCCGCCCCGGGAGGGCGAGAGAGGCGAGCGGGGGGAGGGCGGAGGGGCCCGTCGGGCTCGATGCGGCGGCGATGGGGCGCGGGGTCCCCCTCGGGTCGCTGCTGCTGCTGCTGCTCGCGCTCTGCCCCGCGGCCGCCGCCGGCACCTGGATGTGAGTAGCCGGGCTCGGGAGGGAAGGGCCGCGTCCCCTCGCGGCCGCCGCGTCCCGGCGCTGACGAGGGGGCTGCTTCTGCAGGTGGCTGGGCATCGCCGCCGCGGGCGGGCAGGAGAAGCCGGGCTGCCCCAGCCCTCCGCTGAGCCGCCGGCAGCGGGACCTGTGCGAGCAGCGACGGGAGCTGATGCCCGCGGTCCGGGAAGGAGCGCGACTGGGACTCCGGGAGTGTCGCAACCAGTTCCGACACGAGCGCTGGGACTGCCGCCCGCCGCCCCGCGGCCCCCCCGGCGCCGCCACCGTCGCCGCAGCCTTCGGGCATCAGCTCGGCAGCGGTGAGTGTCCCGCGCCCGTCCCCGTCCCGTCGGGGCGCCCCTTCCCCTCCGCCCCCTCCCCGGGAGGCGAACGCGGCTCCGCGAGAGGCGCCGAGCGGGCAAAACCCGCCGGCGTCTTTCCCAAACTGCTGTTCCTCGCCGTAATTGTTTTACTTAAGACGTCGGCGAGTGGCAGCGCCTTCAGCGAGATCCACTTGGCTGTGTTGAAACGCTGTGGTGCTCAGCCTGATGCTGGGTTCATCCCCTTATGTCGTAATTGCTAAGCGAGTCAGGTAATGATGCGTGGTGTTTCGAAAAGGTCACTTGGTTGCAGGTAAAAATCTGCTCACAGCACCATAGGCAATGGGAATTGCTTTAAAATCATAAAATCATGGTATCATCGAATAGTTTGGATTGGAAGGGATCTTAAAGATCATCTAGTTACAACCCCCGTGCCACAGGCAGGGACACCTCCCTCTAGACCAGACTGCCCAAGGCCCCATCCAACCTGGCCTTGAACACCTCCAGGGATGGGGCAGCCACAGCTTCCCTGGGCAGCCTGTGCCAGAGCCTCACTGCTCTCATTGTGAAGAAATTCCTTCTTATGTCTAGTCTCAATCTGCCCCTCTCCAGTTTATACCCATTGCCCCCCAGTCCTATCACTATGAGCTTTTGTAAACCTTGTGTCGTATGGGCTCAATTAGGTGGTGTTGCTCAGCATAGCAAAACCAAAACTGCCTTTGATGCATGAGTTAATAATAGAAATGCTGGAATTTACCCTGAAATGGGGACACTTTGTTTGTGTTAAGTGTCAGTATCAAAGGTCTTGATCCTGCAAGTTTCTTTTGAGCTGTGCACAATGACTTTGGCATAGCCACTGATGTGATGTTAAGTACTGTAATACTTTGTGTTTGTGCAATCTTCACTTTATGCTATAACATGACAGTGAAAAAAAATCCCAAACATTAACCATGAAAACATAAAACAAGCAATTAAAAGTGATGTGTATTCTGAAAAGGAAAAACTCCAAAGGGAGCAGTTTAGCCTAGGATATGTAGCCGTATGTATCCTAGGATATGTAACCCTATGCATTGAAGGATATGGAGCTGTTGGAATGGGTCCAGGTGAGGGATACAAGGATGATCAGAAGGCTGCTATGAGGACAGGGTGAGAGAGTTAGGCTTGTTCAGCCTGGAGAACAGAAGGCTCTGAGGAGACCTTATAGCGACCTTCCAGTACCTGAAGGCTCTACAAGAAAGCTGGGAAGGGACTGTTTACAAAGGCTTATAATGATAGAACAAGGGACAATGGGTATAAACTGGAGAGGGGCAGATTTAGACTAGACATTAGGAAGAATTTCTTCATTATGAGAGCAGTGAGGCACTGGCACAGGCTGCCCAGGGAAGCTGTGGCTGCCCCATCCCTGGAGGTGTTCAAGGCCAGGTTAGATGGGGCCTTTGGCAGCCTGATCTTGTGGGAGGTGTCCCTGCCCATGGCAGGGCGAGTGGAACTAGATGATCTTCAAGGTCCCTTCCAACCCAAACTATTCTACGATTCTATGATTCTATGATCATATCTTAGTCCTTCTGTCCAATGGGAAGGACTATTTCTTCAGACCCATAAATGAGTGGACTACTAACCCACAAAGCTTCACAAGTATGTACTGTGGAAGCATTTTATGATGGTACTAGCACCAAAAACTAATATGAACAGGAGAAACAAACAGGAACTTCCCTGCCTGTAAGCAGAAATCTGGGAGACTGGAAATAACAAATTGTTTATACAACCGTGAAAATTAGTACAATGACGTTTTAGCTGCAGTTAATAGCCAGACATTGATTTTCAGCTTGCTTGGAGAGTATACACCTTACTTAACACAGAATGTCCCATGCCACATTATTCCAGAAGTCTCAGAGGACAGAACCAGCTTACAAGGCTCAGGCAGGTCTCACCATGATTCTTCGGAGATATAGTGTGACAGTTAAAAGATTTTT
The DNA here is from genome assembly GCA_013389865.1 of Piaya cayana. NCBI lineage: Eukaryota > Metazoa > Chordata > Aves > Cuculiformes > Coccyzidae > Piaya > Piaya cayana. Next base: position 33,501 of record WAAB01006875.1, read on the forward strand.
ATTATGTTGTTTTTCCCATGGCCAACTTATTCTAGGAAAAGCAGATGGCCTAAATAACCTTTTGCTATCCTGATTTCTGCCTGGTTTAAGATTCTTGGGCCTCTTTGCAACCTTTGTGAATTCAGACAACCTCAATGTTTGTTAAATTAGCATGAGGTAGGTTCTGGCCCTGTACCAAAGTAACCTAGGATCGTGACAACTTCACTTTCCTCCTCTGAGTTCTGAACTAACTTCTTCAAAGCAATATGAATAGTGAAAAGCAGAGTGAAGAGTAGGGGGCTTGGGGTGTGGTTTGGGGTTGATTTTTTTTATTATTAAAACTTAATTGGCTTGAAAGTTTCTGTGGCAAATAAATTTCCCAACTAGATTTAGAAAGGAGTTACCAAAAATCATATGGTAGAAGCAGCCAGAAACAGCACCATTAATAGCATGGTCAGATGAAGAGGCCCTGAAGTGTTTTTTGGATGTGAACATCCACTGCTTTAAACAAGTTAACTCAACAGACCAAGCTGTGATGACTTTAAACTTGTAACTGCTCCTTTTTAATAATAGCCTGGCTTGTAAAATCACTTTCTGCAGCTCCACCTGGAAGGTAATCAGAGGGAGTTATGAAGTAACATATTCATGTCTTTGCTTTTTAGGTACGAAGGAGACCGCATTCATATATGCAGTGACATCAGCAGGCCTCGTGCATTCAGTGACACGATCGTGCAGTGTTGGAAACATGACCGAGTGCTCCTGCGACATGAACCTGCGGCATGGAGGCTCAGCCAGTGAGGGCTGGCACTGGGGCGGCTGCTCTGATGATATCCACTATGGAATGTCATTCAGCAGAAAGTTCCTGGATGTGCCCATTAAGAACATGACAGGCAAGAGTGGGAGCGGACTGGCAGCGATGAACCTCCACAACAACGAGGCAGGGAGGCAGGTATGTGTCACCGTTCAGAAAGAGCAGCATTTTCTTCTTTACCTTCACTGACAAAATAGTATCAACCAAATATGTTGGCATGTCCTTGACTGCAGGTACATACAGGTTGGGTCAATGACAAGAATAGCACTAACATCAACAAAGCAAACATGTACAAATGCAGAATCAGAGCTGGTTTTAACTAACTAACTAAATTCTACAGGTTAAAATAAAATCCATTAAATACAAATTAGATCTTGAGCGCTAATGAGAGTTATCTTAAACAAATATTTGAAATCCTGTAGCAAACTTGAAATAGTCTTGTCATCAGCATAATGCATTAGGAGTTCTTTCACTGATTCTTCTGTTACTATCACGACTGGCATTTTTAATTGTAAAGCTGAATGAGCAGATAGACTGGACACAAGGTATTGTTACTCATCCGCAGCCTAGGGTCTATCACTGAGAGCAGAAGTCTAAAATAATTTAGAGAGGAAATCAAGAGTTAACCTTTTGTTTTAAAAGATGAGATGGAAATGACACCTCTGTTTTAAAGCAGACCACTGGATAGGGGACTCATCAGAGAAGTGAGAGGAGAGTGCCTTTGGATAGGTCTTTTTCAGCCCAAAGGACTTCAAACCCATCATTGCAGAGGAAATGTGTGTGTAAGGGGGTGCAGCATTTGGTCCTCCTCTCCCGTTGTGCAAAGGTTGATAAATGAGGGCAGAAACAGCCAATACAGGGAAATGCAAGTCTGTAATCTAGTGCTTGGGCTTTACATCTGGAATGGCAGAGACTTGGACTCTGGTTCTTGCTTTAAAATTACTTTCTCTGCTTTACATTGGAGTTTTTAATGACTCTCGCTGGCCTCATAATACTTTAAATCTGTTTTGCTTAGCGACAAGCTATAACTAAAGAAAAGAAATGGAGATCTTCTGGTTTTGACTGCACATACTGCTGGACTTCTTTGTAACTCAGTAATTTTCCTGTAGCCAGAAGAAGCACTGGTGGGTTTTACTGAAAACAACTTTCCTATCTGCCACAGACAGGGAGTAGACATAGTAAGCCATCGTAAGAGCCATGGTGGTATCATTGTAAGCTATTTGAATTTAAAATAATTTTACAATTTACGAGGTAATATATGTTATATAATTTAATTGAGTTATATAGTTGGAAAACCAGAAAAGTCTTTTGGAGACATTGGCTCTTTTTGAGCCTGAAGTAGAAGAAGCAAACTTTAAACCAAACTGGACACCAAGAACAGTTAGTATGAGTTTAAGTAGATGCCATTCAGTAATTATGACTTCTCTGTATCCTCTGTTATCAGGGCACCCACCCCAATCAGCAGCAGGTCCACATGTTCCCTACTCATCCTTTAACTACTGATATACTTGAAGAAGCCCTTCTTCTGTTCTTTGACATCCCTTGCCAGAATTGATTCCAAGTGGGCCTTAGCCTTCTTATTGCATCCCTGCATACTGTGACAGCATTTGTATATTCATCCCAAGTTGTCAGTCCCTTTTTCCACATTCTCTAAACTTTGCTTTTCTGTCTGAGTTTTTCCAGGAGCATCTTGCTCATCCATGCAGATCTCCTGCTGCCTTTGCTTGATTTCTTACTCATATGGGTGCCTCAATCTTGAGCTTGGAGGAAGAGGTGCTTCAGTATCGACCAGGTCTCTTGGACTCCTCCACCTTCTAGAGCCCTAACCCATGGGATTCATCCAAGGAGGACTTTGAAGAGGCTAAAGTCAGCTCTCCTGAAGTCCAGGGTTGTGATCCTGCTTATTCTCCTTCTTCTGGATCCTGAACTCCACCATCTCATGGTCACTGCAGCCAAGACTGCCCCCAACTTTCACATCCCAAACCAGACCTTATTTTTTTGTTAATACAAGCTCCAGCAGTACACCTGTTCTCATTGGCTCCCCCATCACCTATGTCAAAAAGTTATCGTCCACACTCTACAGGAATTTCTTGGCCTGTGTGTTCCTAGCTGTGTTGCTTCTTCCAGCAAATATCAGGTTGGTTGAAGAACCTGTGAGAACCAGGGTCTGTGTGTGTGTGAGGCTGCTTCCAGCTATCTGTAGGAGGTTTACCTTGACTTACTCTTCCTGATCTGGTGGTCTGTAGTAAACACCTAAAACAGTGTCACTCATATTAGCCTGCCCCTTAATTCTTTCTTATCCATAGGCTCTTAACCCATTTTTCATCCACCCCTAGGCAGAGCTTAATACATTCCAGTTTCTTTCTCATATAATGAGCAACTCCACCGCTTCACTGCGCTGGTCTGTCTAATCTAAAATGAGTGTAGCCGCCCATGACACCATTCCAGTCATACGAGTTATCCCACTATGTCTCTGAGTAAAAAGCAACTGCGTTGGCCGGGAATCGAACCCGGGTCAACTGCTTGGAAGGCAGCTATGCTCACCACTATACCACCAACGCTGCGATGAGGAGTAGAGGAGATAATAATCTCCATAAAATAATCTTCTTTATTTCCATGCTTTTAAATATTTAGGTATGAATTTTTATATTAATGCTCATGTTTATCATTAGACAGTGCCATTTTCTCAGATTAGGGTGGCAGTGGAATTGTTGGGAAGAGGACTGCAAGACTCTAGGGGAATTTTAAAGAGAGATGTTATTTCTATGCTTAGATGGCAGCAGCACAGGTCCTCTTTTTGATATCTTGTTCTCTTATCTGCCACTAGCTTTATTTAAGCAGTGGTAGTAATTTGCTGTCCTTTTGTCTTTGCTGACAGTTTTGATTATGGTCTTAATTTACCATCACTGGGGTCTTGCACTGTGAGCTGTACCAAGGAATTGTTCAGTTTTAAACCCCTCTTTCCCCCCACCCTCACCCCGAGCCTAAAAGATGAACTTTTCTTTTGTTGTTCCTTTCTTTAAAGTTGGATCAGCTCCCTGATCTTATCTACAGCAGTCACACAGCCAGTTGGGCTACCTATGTCATGGGGGCAGAACATACTAGCAAAGGGGAAGAGTGCATTCAGCAAAGATGACGTAAGCTAAAGCTACAAGGGGTTGGAGGATGTGATTAAGTGAGTCAATTTCCATTAATAGAATTTTTGACAGCATACAAATTATCTTAGGTATTGCTTATATGCATAAGTTCATGAAACCACTTTTTAGACTTGGCTGTCAGTCACCAGGAATGTGGTAGAATCTGGCCCAAAAGGTCCTGAGGATCTTTATGGGTTTCAGGCTTTTCATTATACTGAGATCTCTGTCAAGGCTTTCAAAGTATGTTGCCACAGGTTCATTTTTGCAATACATTTTGGTGCCTTATGACCTTTTGTAATAAATACTGCCATATTCCTGGGTTTGCATCTTGAAAGAGCAGTCTTCCAGGAACAAAACTTTTGTGGGGGTTTGGAGTTACTAGTGAAATTAGTATGTGTAGAATTCTCTTGTTTCTTTCCCATTTCCATATAAAATGCTGGTTTACATTTCAACATCTCATAGTTAAATCCAAGATATGTCCATTTTAAGAGAGTAAGGAACCTTTGACTGAGTTGTTCACTGTTTAGGACGCTAACCTGAACACTAGAAGATCAAAATTTCATTCCTTATTCTGCCACAATGTCCATCATCTTTTAGCGTTGTAATATTTGGTGTACTTACATGTGCAGATGTGAATTGGGCATTTCTGCCCTTTATATAAAAGTATGAGGGGAATCAGGTACCATGGTTTGATTATTATTGTGTTAGTATTTTTTTTTACCAATGGAAGAATTCTTCTCAGTTTTCCACTTGTGTAAATTTATTTAATCTGCAGGATTTTTGTTCTCACATTTAAATAGCTTGTTTATTTTTACTGGTACTTGTGGGTTGCTCACAGACCCACCAACAGTCTGCAACTGTTCTTTAGTGCTGTACCTGTGGTAGGACATGTGCTTGTCTTCATGAATAGTCCTGTTAGTTCTACCAGTGGCTTTAATTAGGGTGTTTGCTTACAGGCATCAGTTCCCATTGCAAACCAAGTACTTGCAGCCCTGTCTCAGCTGAGAGCAGTGCACACAGAGAGCTTAGCTTGGTGGTATTAAGCATTAATTGGCATTAAGGAGTATACAAAATGTGATGCCACTGACACCTTATTTCGCTGAAGAGCAGTCACTGCTTTCTGCCCATCTGGCTGCTCTAGCCACACATTTCCACCTCACACTGCTCCCTCTGTTAATTGCATTGGATCAGTGAAAGGAAGTCAGTTCATTTCAAGTTAACTTTTAATGTGGACCAGTGTTCAGCACTGTATCCAGTCCATCACTTATCCCTGCACTCTTGTTGCACTAGTACCACCAGGGTTGAGGGGCAAGAGGAACTGCTCAGGTGGGCTTGTGGCTGAACACATTTTGTGATCACCCAAAGCAAGATGTGAGCTCCCTGTTCTGGCTGTAGAGGCAGCCCAAAATATGTTGGAGTCTAACCACAAAGCTTGGCCATCCTAGCAGCTGGGAAGCAATAACCCAGCATCATGCACAGTTGTGATGATATCATAGAATCATAGAATAACCAGATTGGAAGAGACCCACCGGATCATCGAGTCCAACCATTCCTATCAAACGCTAAACCATATGCCTCAGCATCTTGTCCATCTGTGCCTTAAATGCCTCCAGGGAAGGTGGCAGTTCCTCATAAGGCCTGTTCTCCAGCCCCTTCACCAACTTCATAAATCCTTCTAAAGCAGAATGCAACAAAGTTTTATGTGAGAAACCTGAGCAACACAGAAAAAAACCACGAATGTTTGTACCTGCTGTGAACATTCTCAGTGCTTGCACACTATCACATTTGTAGTCCTTGCATTCGTCTGATCATCCATACACTGCGAATACATTATATGCTGTATTTTTATATTTTGATATCAACCCGGTATTCCAACATGAGTTTCTGCTCCTGTTTAGAAACACTGTCTCCCATTAGTTTTCCTTAATTCATCATCATAGAGAGACTCTGATTTTCACCTGCTGTCCACATGGAAGTAACTCATCCTTAGCACCAAGTAGACATGTCCAGTGTTTCTCCTGACAATGTCCAGATCCTTCTGCTTCATCCAGCTTTTACTATGCATGATTCTAGGAGACCTGGAAGTACACTTTTCCACATGTCAACTTTTTTCCCGTTGTTTCTTTCCTAGCTAGTACTCCATCATACTGCAGTGAAAGCAAGGGTTACATCTGTAATCTTGTAAATCCTATAGCACAATGTTATTTCAAACTACTAGAGATTCTAGTTACTTGCCTTGATACAGATAACTAACTAGAAATTGGAAAACACTGTTAAATCTCTTCTCTTTTAAATTATGTGTAAAACTTTTCTTTTCATATCGTGTTTCTTTTTTCCTTGACATTTTATTAGGTTATCTGTGTTCTAACAAAGACTTTCTGTCCTTGGATCTCAAATTCTCATCTGCCTCAATCACTGTTTCACCTTAACGATGCATATTCTGACTACCCTGTGATTTCCTTATTCATAGATTCTTGAGATATGAGCACAAGGTCAGGTCTATCTATTAAGCAGAAACTAGCCTGTGAAGGAGAGAAGACAAATATCTACAAGAAATGCTTCCAGTCAATTTACCACTGTGAGTCTGTGTACTCTCCAGGGTGAGGGTCAGCTTGTTGCAATGTTCTTATTTCTTCCAGGATGGGGAAAAATCTCTAGTCCCAAAAGCAATTCACAGCAGCTGGAAATATCTGCTGTACTGGTGCATCACTTCACCAGGTTTAGTTTGCACAGGCTTGTGGCATACAAGGTTATGGCATACACCTGCACTTCTTGCTAATGGTTCTTTGAATGCCTTGCTTGTTTGGCTTCCTTAGTAACCTGTACTAACAAATAGGTTCTGTTTATTCACCAAAGACATGACAACAAGTAAATACTTTGGTCATGTGTATTTTTAACAATGTTTGCAACCAGCTCAGGCTTCTGTCAATATCTTTGGGGTAGAACACATCAGGAGGCCTCATTTTTGATTGAAGTCAATGGATTTAACCACATGGATTTAATAACATTGGACTTATCCCAAACTTCAGTGACAGCATTCACCATGATGAAAAATCTCAGTTTAGAAACAGCTGATTTTATCTACTCCATGAATTGACTAGCTCTGAAACTTTGAAGATGGCATTTGTGCTACAAATAAGAAGTCTGGGACTTCAGTTTATTTCTGGTTATGCATAAGGTCAGTAGAACTTGGTAGGATTTCAGGCCTATGACTTCACTGCAGAGTCAAGGCTTAGAAAAACGCACAGATGAAACGATTTTCTCAGGGGAAACCAGAGGAAGGAGCTAGATAGACCTGCCTCTTTGTTTTTTAGTTCCCTAAGACAGTTTGAGAAAGGCACAGATTGACAGCAGTTAATACCTCTTAGGGCTGTGCGGTAAGTGAAGGTTTAAATGAAATTTAATAAACATCATCAACTTCCTCATTTTGTGGGAGATAGTGGTTCCTCCATTATTTTTGAGTAATCTGAATCTGTATTGACCTTGCTGCATGAGAAGTTTCAAGAGAAATTTACTATGAGTTAATTTAAAATTTGTATTTTCTGTTACATTTCCCAACTGCCTTGATTGTGGAAATTAAACATGCGGGGAAAGGTTATTAAAATGGAGGATGGTATCATGGGCTTACCACACCATTTACCAGTCACCTTTATGAGTCTACAGTGGCTCCAGAGAACACGTTAAGGGAAAGGTAAAACAAAATGAAACAAAAATTATTATATCTTTTCCTTTTGCTGTATCTGTGTATGTGATGATTTCGCTGTGCACCCTTCCAAACCCTAACGTGAGTTGTGTCAAAAGCCTAACTCTATAATTTTATACTATGACTGTTAGATACTCCAGAAAGAATTATGTTGATTATCTGCTGACTGAGTTGTAGCCTCTGATAAAGAAAATTACTGCTGTTTACAGATTCCAGTTCTTTGAGGCTTGGTCTCCTATAAACTGAGCCAAAAATCTTGTGTGTTGCAAAAGCTTAATGTAGGCTGCAGATTCCCACTGTTGGTCATGCAGTTATTATTCAGCCTAATGCTTGCTTCTGTATAGGCATGGAAAGGTAATCCATCTAGGAGTATTTTAATATTGGTAATAACTGTAGCAATTTTGCTAAAATATTGAAACCTATAAAACTGAAATGAATGTAGCTGTCAAACAGAGCCATTATGCAACTGCAAACACTAGAAACTCGCGATGGTACTAGTGTATATAAACTACAGGAACAGGGCTTGATCCTGTGAGAAGCACATGAGGTTTACTCCAGAATACCCAAGCTGAAGATACCTCTGCAGAGCTAATGCGGCTCCTTTGACAGACTTTATGTGTTGCTCGGAGACATTCTCCTGTTCTTCCAACATAAGTGTGCCCCAAGGCACCTCCAGGTCATAAGCTGCACACTGTAGTGTGACCTCAAGCCATTCCCGTGGCCTTAGTTACAGACTGTGTTGTGAATGTTTAGTGAGCTTGCTGGTAGTCGCAAGGTGCCCTGAAAAGAGGTCATAGAACTGCCCAGTAAGTGTCTTCCAACACAGGAATGGTGCCATTTTCCATTCCTGCAATGTGAGGAGCAACACAGGACATATCATTTCAGGCACATAGGATCCTCCAGAATGAAAAGCTAGCCAGAAATACAAGCTTTCATTATTGTGACTTGATATTGCTTTTATCACCATTGCAAAGTGCAAATGCAGAACACTTCTGAAGATCAGGCTTCTTGTAGTGGGGGTGTAGAGTCAGAAAGCTGGTTCCAAACACGTATCCTCCTGTGCTCTGGCTTCTCAATCACTGAAATGGCAATGGCAACTGCGATATTAAATACTTCAAGATGTCTTTGTTACCGATGTCAAGCAGTATTCCTAATGAATGAAAGTCCACATCCAAATGTAGCTCTCCTTTTGCTTTCAGGCTGTAGCAAAGCTGATGTCAGTGGATTGCCGTTGTCATGGTGTTTCTGGGTCCTGTGCTGTGAAAACTTGTTGGAAAACAATGTCCTCCTTTGAAAAGATAGGCCGTTTTTTAAAGGATAAGTATGAAAACAGCATACAAATATCAGACAGACTGAAAAAAAAGCTACGCAGAAAAGAGAAGAGCCAGCGAAAAATACCAATTGGGAAAGAAGACCTATTGTATGTGAACAAATCACCAAATTACTGTGTCGAAGACCAAAACCTGGGGATCCCTGGGACTCAGGGAAGGGAATGCAACCGCACCTCGGAGGGACCTGATGGCTGCAACCTCCTCTGCTGTGGGCGCGGGTACAATACCCACGTTGTCAGGCATGTGGAAAGGTGTGAATGCAAGTTTGTCTGGTGCTGCTATGTGCGCTGCCGGAGGTGTGAGACCATGACTGACGTACACACCTGCAAATAAGATTAAGTACAGAAAACATGGCCAAACCTCCCTGCACTGTTTAGTAAACACAACTGCCGCACAGGCAGCAAGTACTTTTACCGTGTGGGACTGTAGGGGGAATGGCTATTGCCAAACAACAGGTAGTCCAAGCATTTGGTGTATGAAAAAGCAACCGAGTGAACAGCAACCTGCACACAGGGACAGCTGAAATAACAAAAAGGGACTCCTGTTTACACATTTGGACAAGTAACTCCATGAGCAGGGGCAGACACTAAACTTTCCAAGTCTTTAAAATGCACAACACCAGTAGGTACAGTGAAGAAAACTCAAGATCTCATTAGCCAGAGACTATGTATGTATTTTTAAAACTGGGACTAGATGTATCTACTAGGTGGTTCATTTCTGAAGAAAGAAAGAGCAGGGTCCGTCAACATGGAGCAAGCAGTATCTGGAGTAGAGGGGCTGGAGTGCAGCTTGATGAGCTTGAATGGTGTACTAAGTAGCAACCTCAGGATTTTTTATAGCCTATCTTTCAAATGCACTAAGGACAGGTCTGGGTGGGACAGAAATACAGTTTGGTATTTGAAAGAAATAAAATCTTTTGCATACACTTCCTTAGTATCTGAACACACAGTTTGCAAATCAGCTGGTCATCACCCCACTGTTGGGCTGCATCCAATAATCTGCCATGTTCAACCATCTTGCTGGTGGGTCACCATCATTTTCACAATTAGCTATTTCAGCCCAAAGAAATCTGCCATAAAGCAAAATATTTTTTATAACATTGTTTTCTCTTATGGAAGGAGGGTCTAGAATTTTTCATTAGGTTGCATCCTAAGCAAGTTCAATGCACAATGTAATTTATCGATTGGCTCACACCACTAAAATATTTAAGCTGGTATTGGTAACATTTTCCTCCCCTCCATATGTTGGCTCAATTTTGCTTTACATCTGTGAAAGGTTGTTTATTTTTATGCAATGATTTAATGCCTGGCTTAAAAAGCATCATGTGAAAGGATGTCTTTTGTTTAAATGTGCAAAGACCTATTTTTGATAAGACAAGAAAGTTTATATTTTGTAAATATTTAAATTATGCAAGTTATGTAAAAGGTTTCCAAGACTAACGTGATAAGATTACAGCCTTTGACCTTTCTTGGTTAGATATTTGTTACTATTGTAGTAGCCTTTAATGGATTTTTGTTTGCATGTGCAGGGGAATATTAGTCAGATAATTGCATAAATGTTCTTTCTTACCATCAGGGTGGTTGTAGCTGTTGCAGTTAATACACACTGATGAAAAACACTTACTATGATTTTTCTAATGATCAGTTAATTAGTATTCTCTACACTTTATTATTACTATTCTTTTAAATCCATTTTACAAACAGTGAAATCCCAGCTCCAGCATTAAGTATAGAACTCCCACTGCCATCAAGGGGTTTTACAAGGGTTTTCAGTCCCTTGGCTTGTTCTACACTAACAGTCAGTATTCAGAAAGACATCATCTTAGACAGTTCACTTGTGGATTTCCAAGTTACTTTGAGGAATTAACTTCCTCAATGTCAGTTATGTTCCCATGAAAGATGGTGACCAGATTCACTGACACTCTCTATTGGATGTGTAGGTCAGGAAGAAGCAGATAAAATTATCTGTGTTGTGGCACTTCACTGCCTTGTGTAGAGTATTTTAGAAACATCAGTTCAGCAACCAAAAAGTCCTTTATCTGCAGGTTCTTTTCGGACCTTCCCTCCACATTTGTCCAGTCTGTCTCCATTGCCCTAGCCAGATAATTACCCTGACGCTGAAAAATCTGCTGTCTATGCAAAGGGTGTTTGTACACCAGTCCCTGCCACAGGAGAATTCAACACCCTCCCTGTGAAAACTTTGATGAGAAGGACACATTCTGATGGAGGAGCCTGCAAAGAGAGTTGTGAGCCCCAGGATGTTCCAACCTTCCAGCAATGAAATTACAGGCTTTCCACAGGCTGTGCCACAGCACCAATTGACAGTGTGGATGGGACATGCTGCTGGTCACTGTTGATATGAAGGTGGTGTAGAGACCACCTCTCTTTCTGAATCTGCCCTAAATTAAGCTGCTGGCAGAGGTAAGTGGCTCATGCACTAGGTAAGACTGCTCCTAGTGGTACCTCCACCGACTTCAGTGTTGAGTTCATCACTCCTATGTTTTATGGGGTTCTCAGCAGAAACTAGGTGCTGTGAGTTCAGCACAGAGACCAAGACGTTCTTTTGAAGCAGCCCCAAACTATGTCTCAAAAATACCTTAGCTTTTACCAGACATACAGATTCTTCCATGTCTGATCTGTAAAGTAAGAATCATGGCCACTGTACTTCTTGGAACACCTTAACTTCTGTCAGAGTAGAGAATTGGGAGAAAATGATGCTGGACTCCTAGGCCTAAGGTCAGCTTCAGGGATTTGTCCAGAAGAAAAATCTCAGTAGGCTATTTTTGTGGGTTTGAAGGAGAAGGCCACTCGTATCAGCGCGGTGTGGAGATGTGGAGTAGTCATGATGCAGCCCACGCAATCAGAGCATGTCTTGCGTGCTTGGCTAGCAAGTATTTGGGACTGCATCATTATTGAGAGGTTACCTAGTTTAAAAAAACTCTTTTTGTTCTTAAATGTTGTTAATAAAAGATTTTTTTTCTGGTTTTGTGTGGTAATAAGAGTTTATTTATTCAAAGAATGACAGAAGATGATAAAGAAGAAAGAAATGTTTTTTGAAAGCTACAATGGCTGAGCAAAGAAGGCAACAGGGGTTTGAAGCATCACTGGCAGCAGAATGACTCATCTTGCCTCTGAGAAACTGAAGAGATCTACCTTATGGCAGGTAGCATTATCCTTTCTGCGCTGAGGGCAGAGCACTGGTGAGGGCAAGCATATTCAGTCTGAGAGGCTGCTGCTTGCTCTCCTGCTGTGCTAACACCTGGGGCTTGGAAGGGAAAGCAGAAGCAAAGCTGAGTGCAGGCAAGACTGGAGCATGAGACCCTGACTTTACCTATCAGAGCTGAAATTGCTGTTTAAGTTAAGCTCCACTGTAATTTACCTAAGCTGCATCCATAAAACTAGTTCTGGATGGGCAGCATCACCGTTCTGGCAGGGATCAGGATATGAACATTGTTTTGTAGAAGCAGCAGGACTAAAGAAATTAGATGATGTTTATTTCACAAAACTGCCTTTAATCCTTCCACACTCCAGAAAAGCTCTCCTTGAGTGAGAGCAAGAGGGAGAACCATCAGTAAGCCAGCATACCTCTGCTTTCAAAGAGGAGCCTGTACAATGACATATGGGGTTCAGCCACTTTTGTGGGCACATGGCACTGGGATGAATTTAATTCTCTCAGTTTAATAGGGTGGGGTTTTCTTTCTCAGTGCTGGGACTGAATGATCAAGGTTATTGGCTTTGAAAACATAGCTTTATAACACTCTTGTATAGCTTTGCAATAATACATCCTTTTGTTTGAAAGTAGCTATGTGTGTGCTTATCTGAGCAAGCAAGATTAGAGAAAAAATTTGAAAGAAATTCACAGTTTGAGTGGGGGAAAGGTCTTTATCTCAGCCCTGTTCCCTCACATTGCCCTTTTATGCATGGAGCAGCAGTTTGTAAAAAGTAGCAAACCTATGAAAAATGCCACAAGTTTGCTTTTTGAAGAAAGGATAATTGTAACCTCTTTTGACAGTGAAAATGATATATGCTATTTTGAAAGCAGAAATGCATGTGTGCTGGCTGCACATTTTGAGAGCAACGTTTTGTTGACTGAAGTGCTGACATACTCAGAGGAGTTGCTACAGGAATACAGCTGGTTAGCCTGTTGACATGCCAGGCTGTTTGTTCATCAGCAACTCAAGAACACTGTCTTGTCCTTGCCTGTTGGAGCTCCCTTGTCAAAGGACACATAGGGAATGGAGATCATCTCCATTGCTATCAAACTGTCTGTGTCAGGCAGCACTTTCCAGTGAATGAGAAGTATGTGAAACATATGTGTAAAGTAAATAACAACAATTAGCATTGGTCATTCAGAGGAAATGATGTTAAAAGGATGTCCGCTTTGGCTGAGGTTTCTGATGGAGCTGAGATGCTTGATTTCATCCGAGGATGAAGTTTCACAAGATAGAAAACTTGACTTAAGGGAGTTCCTCATAGATCAAAACCGTGACAGCTAGGTCATGTAAAGTGCTGAACACACACTAATTCACTCTGCTAGCTAGACTTTATTAAAAACATGTAAGAGGATCATCCACTGTGGCAGACTTCATGCCAAATAAGGCAGTTTGTCTGAGCCTCTAACTTATGGTTGATATCACACAGGGTGAATATCAAGAAGTATCAGTGGAATAAATGCTGAAAATGCTAATAGTGAATCCTCTCAGACTGCGTGTGATCTGACCTGCCAGGTGTTCTGGAGTACCAAGATCCAGTAGCAGCAGTGATGGTGAATGTAGTATCATGACTATTTTTCATGTTACACAAGGATTTGAGACAGCAGTTTTTAGGATTCTACACACTTCCACATTGGTTACTGTTGGTGAACCAGCATGGGCAGACAATAGCTAATAACATCTAACAGAGAAATGAGGCTTCACACTCATACATGCCATTAAAATCACTAAGGAGGTGGTAGTAGTAGTATTTTGACTACACATGGGAAACTGAGGAGTAACGACTAGCTCAAAGTCATTTGCAAAAGCAGCGGAAGACCTAGGTTAAAAAAAAAATCATTAGGTCTTCTTATCATCAGCTTTGTCTCTCTGGTCATTGCATTTGTTTCTCAGCCTGCATGGTTTAAAAACTGGTCTGCCAGTTAGGACTGCATGGTAACCATCCAAGTTGTGACTTCTGGGCAAGACCTGCTGCAGAGCCCTGTACAGTTTTTTCAAGGACAAGAAAAGACTAAAATAACGAGTTGGCTAAAACTGAATTTCCTAAACACGACCCCCTGTTTGTATTTCTGGAAGCCATGTGTTGCCCCTCAGCCCCCAATGACGAATTCGTCCTGAAAGGAACGGTGCCTCTGAACTCCTCATTAATGTTGTAGATAATTAATGCTAAAATACCTGTGCCTGTCCCAGAGTCTGCTGTTATACTAAATCAACAACTGTGTAATTCCACAGGCAGTTCTGTTAACTAACTAATGCTTTACTCAGTGGAGAATGAAATGGGAATTAATCCTCTCTGGCCACTCTCTCAGCTCTACAGGGCTGGAAGGACAGTGGCAGAAAGGAATATAAGACTGCAATTAATTTCACAGCTAGCAGATAACACTGACTGGTGATCCCTTTGGCCAAGGCAGGAATTTGGATGCCAAGTCTGACTGCAAACGGATGGCCTCTGGTGGAGGGGATATATCACTTCATTTGCACAGCAAAGAGATGTAACAAATAAAGCGTCTACGAGAGTGAAAGCAGATGCGCAGATTGAGTTTAGATACACTAATCGAACTAGATAGACATAGAGAGATTCATTGCAGGGTAGTGCCACATACCTTGTGAAACCTTCTACTGAACCTGAGTCTGTAAGCATGAGTAGCTGGTCACATGCTAAAAGATCAGAGTCTACGTAGGGGTTTGGCCATGTCATTTTCCTCTCAACCTGGCTCTGCTTATGACTATGTAGTATAAATTTGAATGAGCTGTACATTTTCCCTGTTAATAGTTCAAGAATCATAAGCTTACCATCTAGTTTTATATACATATTTTTAAAGTGTTATGTGTGTATCAGGATGTCTTAATTAATATGCTGAATCTTCTGATTGGATAATACTTCTATAATTTTTTTTCCCAAAGCTCTGAAAATTTGTATTTGATTTTGAAGTAGAGTAAAACACATCTCATCAGCATTTCAATTTTCTAGAGAAAAAGCTTCATGTTATACTAGGGATTAAAAACAGCCTGCAGATTTATTCATGCAGTGATGATTTACTCTGTATGCTGAAAGGTACATTGTGCCTCCTCTCAGTAGCACAAAAGCAGCTGATAACTGAAACAATGTCCCATTCTTTTGCTTGGACCAATCTGCCCCCTAATCTAAGAAATTCATTTGACACTCTATTGTGTCTCAGTATGTGCTAAATAATATTTTGACATTAAACATACTGACTTTATATATCATTAAGAGAATCAACATGCAGAGAAACACAACAGCAGTAGTGTCCAATTCCAGTTTAATATGTGATATTTTGGTTTTAAAAAACAATGTTGGCAAGTCATTCCCAGTTATGCCAATGGGAGCAAAACTAGAAGTTACCTGAAATGCAGAGACATAAGTTGTTAAGTTTTATACTGGCTGATTTTGGAGCTTTAGGCTGTAGTTTCAGGGCAGGCTGGGTTTGCCTGCCAGGTTGGCTGAACACAGGCTCTGGCTTCCTATGCCCTGCCCTGACCCCAGCCCGACAATTTAACAGTATGGTTCACTGAAACACTACAAAACCAATAGATTTTACTCAGTTGGCAGTAGCAAACTGCAGCAAGGACATGGCAGCAATAACTCAGGGAGGGGACCAGGAGTAGTAACTGCTTGAGCTGACTGCTGTCACCATCAGAGTATTGTCTGACTGTGGTTTCACACTTCATGTACACTGAGAACTCCAGAGTTGTAACATAAAACAAATCCGAAACCCAGAACTCACGCAGTGCAAATGGAGGGTATTTGACAGAAGTTCTGCAAAGAAAGTAGCTAGTGAAATAAACACATTTTAGTCATTTCTGTGCAAGAAATTTAAGTGGAATCAACCTTTTTGGATTATCCAACACTACAATGACCTCCTGTGGAGTTTTATGATTCCTCATCATGTGCTAACATAGGAGCCCTGTCAGGAAAATAAGCCAGTTGTAGAGTAAGAAGGGCAGACACATTTTCCATTGATCAAGGATTTTATAGCAGTACAACTGCAAGTAAATCCCTTTAAAAAGCCCTCCTTGCTTTTGGCCATTAAGAACTAAACAGCAATAAGGCAAGACAGAACAGTATCATACTCTCTGCTGAGACCTTGTTTGGAATAATACAATTATGACTACTTAAAAAAACCTCGAAATACAAGTTGGTCTCAGTGTTCTGTTGTTGTTTGGTTGGTTTTCTTCCATTTGCTAATTGTTCCATAACTGCAATGCTAAGAAACCACTCTAAATCTCTTGCATTGTACTGCAAGACCAGTAAGAGGCACATAATTAACCAGCTGCTTTGTGTTGCATCCAGCCGTCAGGAATTTCTCATAGAGGATGGAGTGATTTCTGTGCATTTTACACAGCAGACAATGTAGCTGGACTCTTACAGTGCTCTGTACTGATCCCTAACTCTCTCCATATGTTTTCTAAAGCCCTTAAAGTTTTCATTTCTACATACTTCAAGGGACAATAAACAGATGACATGCATTTTATTTACTAACACACCACAAAACATATGGTGTAGTTATTTATATTGTGTCTTAAGCACTTTCAAGGCACCTAGGAGGTCTAAGATATAAAAGATATAAACCAAGACATTGTCCACCAAGTTTCCATTGGGAAGGATGATTCAGCTGCCAAGATCTGGGAACAGGAGGCTGTACTGATAAAGACAATGCTGAAATATTCAAGGCTGAGGAAGATAATTACTGAGAAAGAATTGCTGAGGAATTTGGTAGGAAAAAATACATTCCATGTCTATGTTCCACAAGAGACAGCACTCCCTTCCACTGCCATCTATCAAGCTCGAAGAGGAGACACGATTCCTCCTCTGCTGGGAGTGCCTTTTTCCATGGCTATGAGGTTGTAGCTATATCCTGCTATGGACAACACCCTAAGAAAGGAACAGAACTTTTTGAGAGTGTGAGTCATTACAGATTTACAAGTTATAGTCATTTAAAAAGAATAAATACAAGATTAAAGGAACAGGGTTGCATGTTCTAGAAAGGAATAGATAAGGCCACAAAGAATGTAAAAGACACCTAAGAGGAGCAGCCATCACTTTTCAACTTTCAAAGATGTAATCACTAATTTTCAGCAAAAAAGGTTTGGATGGTACCTGAGACGACCTATCTAGATGGATAGCTAAGCATAAGAAGAAACAACCAAGTAACCTGTTTTAACTCCACTCTATGAAGAATGCATTGGATCTTGTTCGTAAGGCTGAAAGGGCTGACAAGAGAAGCGAGGACTAGAAGTAGGTTTAAGCTAACACAGAGATAATCTACTTGACATCTCAAGTAGAGCACATTCCCGTCTTGTCATTCTTCATTCAGTCACCTCCAGCAAGGCAGCAGAAGGGGGTGGCTAAGCCCAGGTGTTCCTGTCCTTTGACACATTGCTTCGAGGGTGAGAAGCAGTGTTTCTTCTATCCCTAATATGGCATCAGAACCACTGAAATCTCATGGTATCACCAAATGGGCCAAGACCTGTCCTTGCACCTTCCTGCTTTAGCCTCAAAGTCGCAGTGCAGCCTTCCAGGTTTCTTCTTCAGTTTTCCTAGCCAGGTGCCTTGTGTTATGGTTAAGGTACAAACTTAGCCTGGCCTTACAGATGTAAAACCAAAGAGGATTTAATCAATGAAAAGTCCCTTGCTTGCTATCCACCTTAGCCATGACCCAAATCAGTTTAGGGAAGGACCTCCCACCCTCACACAGGCAAGTGAGTCCACAGTGACAATAGCAGTATTCTTACTTTATTTTCCCTCCTGAAATTATCCACCTGGCCTCTATACACTCATTCTTGAAAAACATTCAGGCTGCAGAAAATCCAAACAGCTTAGAAGTTACATATGCACCAAGAGTTTAGTAATCACATCAATGATTGACAGAAGGGGCTGCCACAGTAAGACATCTGGAAAGCAAAACATGCTGAGCAAAGCAGCTTTTTCCAAACTAGCACTTCTAACTACAGCTGTAAAAATCTCTACTGTTTCCAGAGAAAAAGAAAAAAAGTTTGATTATAAAACTCACTAGGAAAAATGCAGAAGGCATGTAAAGAAAGAGACCTCCTTCAACTTCTTTCTTAAGGATCCTGTTGTCCCTGTAAATCAACACTAGTACAGCAATTGACAGCTGTGTGTTCCACTTAAGTAATCCCTTAGGTGGCTTGAATCCCAGCTGGGTGCTCCTTGGTGAAAATGAAGTTAGAAACTTCTTGTGCCCTTCTTGCGCACTTTTTGAGGTAGGCACCCCTCACATGCTTCCCCTTTCTTTACCTCACTGCTCTGTTCTCAGCGAGCCTGCAAGATGCTGCAGCTGTTCTTACCTTGTGTATGAAAATATGCACCCCAGATATCTGTCCCATGCACCGGTACCTTCACATGAAGCTACCTGTACAAAACACCTTCATCTTTGCAAGTGACTACTTCCTACCACCAATGGTGAGACACACTGTGGAAGCCTGTTGTGCTCTGTAACTGAAATGAAATCGATAGTTCACCTCAACAGGGAAATACTGTAACTAGCCCACTCAAGACAGTGAAGGGATAGCATGAATAGATCTTGTGGCAACTCAGACACAATGATGGCCAACAGCAAGGAGACTCCATTTGCATGGCCCCTCCTGTTTATGTAACTGCAGAGTCTTATTAAATGCAATACAGTACAGCTGTGAGGACCTGGGTTAAAGAGAGATTCCTATCAAAATCATAAGAAACAAATTATTTAATAAGTTACAAAAACAATCCTACTATTATATTGCTTCAAAATCCATCCAACTTTATGGGGTTAGGAGAGTCCTAATATATTGCTGAAAAAAAAGGCACAAATTTAAAAGGGATAGAAGAAGTTTGCTTCAAACTTATTTGCCCTCCATTTATTTTGTAGAGGAAATTGGAACTTTTTAATTTGACAGAAGAAATATTCATTGGTATTCAAAACCAAAAAGAATGAAGATAAGAGTAGTCAATGGAAGCTATTAATGCAGGCTAATGTGGGGGTTTTCCACCCTTAGTCCCCTGGCAAGTAGATTCCAAATTATTTTAGTATTATTCTGGATAGCAGCACAGCCAATACTGGTATTTACACCAACAAAACTGTATTTCTGTGAAAATTCCAGGACTTAGACAATTAGTTTTCCACAATAACCTAATGTTATGAAATAGAAGTTATTTTCCAATTGATGGAAACAGGGGG
>WAAB01006876.1:0-86014 GCA_013389865.1 Piaya cayana
TAAACCTCATGCCATTGGACTAAAGTTGCAAGTTAGGATTCTTTTGTTGCTTCATTTTGTAGCTGATGGTAGTTTTTATCTGTTGCCTGAGGATGCCATTTTAAAAGTGTTGACAGTGCTTTTCTCTTGGGAGAAGCCTGTGTTGCCAGAAGTACATATAGGTGACAGGGACAGTAAACAGAAACTGTCACCTTTGTCTGAGTCCAATAAAATTAAAATGTAAGTGCTGATATTAAGTTGCCAATAGTAGTTGCACTTGTAGAGCACCTATCACAGTAGTATCTGAGTGCCCTTCCTGTGGCTTTTGAAGGCATTCAAGGTTGTTCATAGATAGCGTGCCTTTCAGATGACCTCTGACTTGGTAGAAATATAAAATTGCCTTACCTAAGGTTTTCCCCACTGTCCTGAGTTAGCCTTGGCCAACAGCTGGTCTCCCACCCAGCCCCTCATTTAGTCCTCCATCAGCAGGATGAGAGAAGATTATATGGAGATAAAAAAACTGGAACAAAAAGCCTTGTGAGTCAAGATAAAGACAGCTCTTTTGCAGACTTGGATCCACTCCTGACTTTTATACCCACCTACTTCCCACCACTGCTAGTGGGTTGGTACATTGTGGAGATGGTTGGAACCAGCTGTGTCCAGCATGAGGTAGCCCTGATGTCTTCCCTTGGAAAACTAAGGAAGTGGTGAAATTCTCCCTTCCAGATAACATAGATCTCCATGCTCCTTTTTTTCCTGCAAAATGGACTCCTGAAGCCCTAGGTATGCTACTATAGTTAGATTTTACAGGGCTGTAGTGTATAGCTCAATTAGTGAAGTTCATGTGTTGAAAACAGCCGTGCAAAGTGACTTTCAGAAAAAGTTAACATTGTACAGGTCATTTTACAAAGCTGATCCACTTGTACTTGCCCGCTTGAGGAAGAGGTGGAATGTGTTTTGGAGGTGGGGAAGGAAATGACTGAAAACAGGGATGCACAAACTGGCACAGGGAAAGAAAGCTCAATACCCAACCTTCAAATCTCACCTCGCTTTCTTGAATCTGCTTTATGTTTTAAGTATTGCTCTACGTATGACATCTTTCAAACAGGTTGTTTGACATAGTTTTGGGCTCTTCACTAACTGTTCTGTATGCAGGGGTAATTCCCTCTCTGCTGTATTTTCTGTATGTTCTTTATGATGCTATGTTGCTGTTCCAATCTTTGATTCATCTCAATGAGTTTATACTCTATGAATAATTAAAAATATTTTTTTCATTCCTATTGCAGAACTTGAAAATAGCATATTATTCTTCCCTACATGGATTTCTTTGTGATTTGAGTTTCTTGATTTTGTGGGTTGTTGGTTTTGTGGTGTTTTTTGTTTTTTTTTTTAATATCCACAGGTGACTGCACTTACATAGCAAGTGGAAAGCTTAGGCTGATGCAGAAGACTTGGCCAGTGTCGTGCTAGCCATTTGGGCTTATTTAGTGTACCTTGCTTGGTACATATAAAATATTGTGATCTATTTATTCTTGTTCAGCCTTCTTCTCTTTACCAGTTCTATAGACTTTCTACCTTCAATCCTTGCTGTCCTGGGAAAAGGAGCAAAAGTGCTACTTGTTTTTTGCACTCATTAATACCTATTTCCATTATCTTTAGCAGGGAGTGAACATTGATTCTTCTTGCCAGTAATTGGCAGAAAGATGAGTTTTGAGTGCTGTTGAGAAATGCTGCTGTGCAGCAATAGTGAGGTTTATTATACCAACTGTTTGAGGATTTATTTTTCTCCTCAGTATCTGTCTGCAAATTCTCACTGGCATCTTAGTCACAGAAACCAAGCTCGCTTACTCTGTTAGTGCCAATCTACCAGCAGAGAGAATGTACTTAAATGGCAGTTTGCTGTTTCTTGACTTGAAGTCCTCCCTATCTCCTTGATGGGATGCGGGTTGCTAGTCATCTTATGGACTTTGAGAGTAATTTGAAGGAAGTGGCTTGGACTCTTGCAGTCAGTTTTCCTTTTTTGCTTTGATGTTTTGTTGCTTTGTGGGGATATTTTTTTTAGTGGTTTCTTTCATAAGCTTCTTTTACTGAGGAAATAGCAATTTTATTTTGGGGCCTCAACAAAAATGACTGGGAGCAAAATGTTTGTACTTTCAAAGTTATAAGTAAATGCCATTTGGGGGAGTTTTTGTCTCCTGATGAAGGGCTGAGTTTTGGTGGTGTGTGCATGTGGCTGGCATTTTTTTGTTGTTTGGTTTGGGGGTTTTTGCAGGGAGTGGCTCTGGGGATTTGAGCTCTTATTTCTCAATGGGACTAGAATGAATTTTGTTCTCCTTCAGTTAAAAGTTCACATGCGTCATCAGTTGCATTTTCTTCTGGGCACGTTCAGGAATGCTGCTTTTTCCTATGATCCAAGGTACACTTAAACATAATTTGGATGCAGTAGCAGGCTCTGAGGCAATGCTGCTGTTACTGCCATGACAGGATGAGAGGCTTAACGGTCATTTGAAGAGTGTCGTATTTTTAATTGAGCACCGAGCCAGAACTGAATACTTGAGTCAGTGGTTGACTGGTAAGAAAATAACCTGACATCCCTTGGGAGAACGTTAGGACAGGTGTCAAGGTCATGGCTAGTTTGTAGAGAGCTGTATACCCTCTGCGGAGTGTTTTCTAGGGATGACAGCTTGGAACTTGGGAGAAAATGTTACCATCTTTGATAGTGCTACCTATAACAGCACAACAGTTTTTAGTGCAGCTTTTGCAAGCCCAGCCGTGGCCTCAAATTTGTACTTGGCTGAAGCTGTTAGATGTAGCAATTGTGCTGTTTAATATGCAGCTTTTTTGTTTAAGTTAAGAACTAGCTCCGATGTGCCTACAAGAGTCATGATCCATGACTTCACTGTAGTGACATACCTCCCTGTGACCCAACTTAGAGGGTGGTGTCTTTCACACCCTCTTTGCAGTGGACTTCAATGAGCACATCTGTAAAAATATAGAAAGAGTTGCATCTTTATGCTTATGCAAATACTGCTTTCTCTCAGCACAAGTGAATGTGTCTGAGGCACTAAGGGCTTCTTGACTAAAGGCCACTTGAAAGACACATGAGAATGAGTACCATGAGTTATGGCTAATTAGAAGCTCACATAGCTTTATGTCTGTATAGCCTATAGTATGTCTAAAATGCTGGGAAACAACGTTGTTCCTGTTACAGTGACTGCTAAAAGGTAAAACAAGCTCTTACTAGTAAGCAGTGTGGCCAGCAGGTTAAGCCTTATCTGGAGGTGTAAAGAATAACAGTTCAGGTATAAGAGGACCAAGCATAAACATAGTGAGATACCTCGTTCCAGGAAATGTCAGGGAGAGGCAATGCTGTTGCCATTAGGGTAGAGCAATCTCAGGCCTGCAGAGCAGAGGATTGCTAGCTGCAAATGCTTCTTTACTAACTCGCCAGAAGCTAAAGCCTGGTGGTTTTGACTATGGGGTCATGGTAGCCCAGTCTACAAAAATACTTGATGTATTATGGAGTTCTGTACTTTCTCTAGAAAAAGAAATAAATCTGCCCTATCTACTCATTTCTGCTTCTTCTGACTATTAAGTTTGGGACATATTACTGTTAATTGTCTTTGAGCTTTTTCTTGGTAGTAGTTTTACCTTTTTTTTTATTTTGTTACCCTACAAGTTGACAAAATTAAATTTCATGTGCTCCAGGACTTTCTAATGGGTTGTTTTCCCAAGCACAATTTCAGCTATTTCTGAAATCTGTTAATAGTTCTTTTGTAATGCTGTAATCTGAACTCTCTGGTATGACTGAACAATTTCAGCCACTTGAGTTCGTATAGTGCACTGTGCTTGGCTGCTGCATGCTGCACATCACGTTGGGGAAGGTGTGCACAGCAGCTCTCCAGCTTTGCTGTGTGTACTCTGAGAGTGATCCTGTTGGCGTTCTTGCACTGTATCTGCACTAAACTGGGACTTTACTGGCTCCTGTGTCCTTTTTTCATGCCCTTGGGCAGAAAAATTTAAACCATTCTGAGGCAGGTAAAATTGATGCTGAACAACCTCTTTGGACAGAGACAGTTGGTGTAAAATGTCCCTGCCTGACAAATTTCCTATTTCCTTCGTGCTCACCAAGCACACGTTAAAACCTCTGCCTATTTGTATGTTGAGCGTGGAATAGTTTCTGACTGGAGAATTTAATCTTTGTTTTGCTAGGTTTTAGCTGACAGGAATTTCCATAGATTCCCTGCGACCAGAAGTCTTTGGCAGCTAAAAATTGAGCCTGTTTTAACTATAGGCCATGCAGCTTGTCACTGTGGCTCTACAGCTTTATACTCTTGCAGATCTGAGCCCTGTGGGAACACCCAGCAATGAGTCCTCATTAAGCACAAAAATTTTTCTTGATGCCGTATATTTGAGAAGAGGGTAGAGTGGAGCAAACTGGCATGACTGTCAGGCAGCACAGGACTGACTGACATAAGAAACTTCTTTTTTTTCCCATTCTCTCAGTAGTTGCTCATTATGGAGCTTCCTGACCTGCAAGTGTAGTTCAGTCTTTCTGTGTTTCTTCAGGGACAAAGAGGCAAAAGGGTACACGAGTGACTGCCGCACACTAGAGCCCTGGGTTGCAGCTGTAGTTTATTTTTAAGCTGGACATTTGAAATGCCTTCTCAGTGTCTGCCTGTGAGGTTCTATGATGCCCATACACCAGAAACTCCCATTAGTTTAGATGTTTGGGGTTTTTTATAAAACAACCAACTAACCAAATAAGCCCCTTCCCCCCAAACTAAGTTTTGCAACTTTTCTTACATCACTATTCCCAACCACAGTAATTTTCATAACAATGAAGCAGTAACTAACTGTATATGTGTATATTGTTTGCTGCCATATACTCCCATTTCTGAGGCAGAACTTATACAGGTCTCTTACATCTGACATTTCCTAACCATCTTTCCAGCAAGGTAGGTCTGTAAAATATTCCTAGTTTAAGGTTGCTTTTTTTGTGTGTATTCTAAAAATATAGAAGGTTGAAGGTCTGTAGATAAAGTGACATTGATAAATTCCAACTGATTAGATCTACTTGGAATTTTTTCTTGTAGGAAATGTTTCATATTCTTTATATGGTACCAGGCTTTGATAAAGAAAGCATTTTTTTAAAATTTTTTTTTAGTTTCTGTGTTTTCTAGAAGGAGAGGAGGAAGAAAAGACTATGACGATCAGAAGTCGCTCATCATATGGACCTTTTTGCTATTAGAGACCCATTTTATGCATAAGGTCATGTGCAATTCCTGAGGGAAAACCCTTCTATTTTGCCTGTACCATCCTTGTCAGGCAGTGAAGAGGCACAAGACGGGAGAGCAGGTCACCCTTTACTGTTAGAGAAAAGGAGTTAGTCATTTTTATCTTCCCCTTTAGTGTAACATCAGGAAGAAAGATTTTTTCAGCAATTTGTTTGCTGCAGCAGCTTTATCATCTAAATGTTATGAGTTCCTGGGAAAGCTCATTTAGTGACAAGTTAAATGTTACAATCTCCTGTAAGCTATGTATGTAATACTGCGTTTTATGGTCTAGTCGTGCAGTGCAGAGCTATTCTCCATGTAACACTTATGTTGAACATTAACTACTATTTGGGTACAGAAGGTGGAGTGTGCTCTCTCTGATTTCTATTGGGTGTGTGGCAGGTAAAGATAAACATACTGGCAGTTAATGACATAAAGCAAGTAACTAGGAATAGGGTGATCATAGGGCATTAAATCAGTTTTTCCCATTTTTGTGAATTTCTCATGTCTTGCTGTCCCTTTTCTATTACTTTGGAGGTTTTTCTCCTCCCTCATTTGAGCAGATTCAGTTTAAATTCTGTTGTACTTTTGTTTGGCTTCTTTTAACAAATGCTGAATTTACTACACATGAAAAGGTGTTCTGGATAATTTTTAGCTAACTTTTGGGTTATAGCAACTATTGTATATCTGAAGATGATGGTTTCTTAGCAATGTACTGTTTTTAAAAAGCTGTTGTGTTCTCATCTGCTTTCTATAGTATGTTGAACTATGATTAAGAATGCCCATTATTCACCTCTTGCCCGCAAAAGTAATAAAGCAGTATCTTACGATGCTGTTTCATTTCAGCTACTAATGCTGTTCCTGAATTTTTATAAGATTCACTTTATGTGCTTCCGCTTCGTTAGTTAATAAATAAACAAACAAACCAAACACCCCCACATACCCAAACCAAACCCCTCAAAACCTGAATTTAAATAAAATTTACTACCTGCACCTAAGCTTGCTTGAGTGTAAGCTTGCATCTAAGCTTTCCATATTTCCTGGAAAACAGAGAGATTAAATTCTTCATCTTGTCTTTGCTGGAGAAGATAGATTTTAGACAGCTTGGAATCCTGGACAGGAGTGCTGCGTATTATGATTAATGCTACTTTTGTGCTGAAGATCATATTAAAGGAACTGAATGCAGTTCAGCTCTCATTCAGCTGAAATGAGTGAATTTTCCTACAATGTGGGGTGAAGTGAGAATGCTTAATATGTTAGAGCTTTAAAAAAAAAAAAAAAAGTAGATGAGGGACAACAGGCACAATAATGGTTCCAGATCTCTGTTTCTGTGTAAAAAATACACCTGTAGCATAGTCTCTTCCTGAGATTTATGGTCATCTCATGTATTTTTTAGCCAAGGGATTTTTTTTGTTTTGGCTCAGGAACTTGAAAACTTCCTTCCTCAAGTAGCACGAAATGTTGGTTTGTTATTCCTTCATCCTCCCACCCACCTGTAACCTCCAGGCTTTACTTCTTTTAGTATTTGAAGTTGAAGCACTGGGTATCTAAATTCTTGGCTTAACCTCAGAACAAATACTCAGGACAATGCAGCCTAGCTTTAAGATCAGCTAATCTTTCTATGAGTATGCATGGTTGGGGTTAGTTTTGTTTCCATGCCTGCATGTTTCAGGTGGCGTGCTAAGAATTATAGATTTGGGGTTTTTTCCCTTTTTTTTTTTTGTTTCTCCATTTAAAGCTGCAAATGTGATTGCAATTAGCAATATTATTGAAATATTCTTTTCAAACTCCATTAATTTTCCTCAAAATGCTGTTTAAGTTTTCTTCCAGAACTTACTTTGAAGCTTGAGTAGCGGTATGGCACTGCATGGCTGCAGTTATATGTAATAAGAGCCAGCAAAATTTAGGTAGTGTGTCAAGCAAGCTTTTATTGGAGAATTTGGCTTCCTGAGGTATAAAATGTTGGCTCTGTGACTTGGGACACTTACAGGATACAAGCCTTTGCTTTCTCTCCCACACTTAGAGTTATAGTGAGCTTTAAAAGTTTTCTTTGAGAGTGCAGTTGGATGCTGTTGAGTAGCTGCAGACAGGGACATGTCACTGTATGTTTCTTGAAGAAAATAAGAAACATGAATACAGTTCTTCAGAAGAAATAGAATTACTTTTTAGATGTTATTTTCCATTGTGCAACTCCTTTCCCCCATTGGAATTTCAAAAGAAACATACCCAAACAAGCAAACCCACACCTAACCACAAAAAGACAATTTTCTTTTCTGTTGCAGAAAAATGCAAAGGGACAGGAGTTATTTGATCAGATTGTATATCATTTGGACCTTGTGGAAACGGATTACTTTGGCCTACAATTCATGGATGCTTCCCAGATTACGGTAAGTGTAACTTCAAATAATTTTGATGTTTTTCAGTAGTTTGTGTTGCCTATTATAAACATATTACTGGTGCAGTTTCATGGAGAGATGCATGTATTAGAGGATACACTGCTGAAACAACTGATGTTATTTGGTTCTTGCACATAAAGCCAAGTCCTCTGAGGCATCTCTCACTTTATATGAAATCCATGTCACTTGATGGCATGTGCAATAATTTCAGGTAAATAAAAATGTGCTTTGTTTAGTAGACTAATGGTATTAAAAATGAATTAAATCTCTTGCAACCAAGGCTTTTCTATAACTCCGATCTTTGCTATTTGATGCACAGATTATGTCACTTGTTAGATTCAGTTTCATTTAAAATAGAGAGAAATTTTCCTTTTCTCCCCTATCCCAATGACCCACATCATCTACAGATTAAAGAAAAAAAAAAAGGAGGAGGGAGAAGAGACACATATTTACAGATGCAGGTAGATGGAAATATTAACAAGATAGGATTAAAAGACTGCAACCTTATGATTAAACTATAGTGCTATATATTTAGTGTTTTCCTTCGTTTATGCACCTTATGTGCTGGGGTATCAATATGACTGCAAGTGACTGTTTTTAGGTTATCTGGTCAGTATGTAAATTTTTTTTTCCCCATAAAAAACAGAAGACAAATACATTTTGTGCTGTTAGAATAAAATAATGGGAAAAAGTAGCCACGATATTGACATATTGTGAAAAGTTGTAACTTTAAAGCTCATGATATTCTCCAGCAAGCACAGGTCAATGTGATTAAGTCGAATCAGTGTTTTACCAGTCATACTGTAATGTTCTATGTTTTACCAATAACTTGAAACAACAAACAGGAAACCTGTGCAGTTACAATAATGACTTGATATTGAGAAAAGGAATCTGTGCTTTTGAGGAAGAGAAAGATGGTATTACCTACTTAAATATTATCCTGATATCCCAGGTGATTTAAGGATATGTATTTTTTACTGGAAAATGATGTTTGAGTGAAGTATCTCTTTAGTGAGTTAGGGGCTTTTATGAAGTTCAGTGTGGATGTTTCTGATAAAATGTATATTACAGAAATTGTGAGTCTTTTTAGGATGGACCCAATAGTCATAAGGACACAGCTAATAGAGCAAAGCCGGTTCAAAATACTAAAACCAGCTGATATTGTCACTGACTGTCAAATCACCTGTTTGGGAGCCTGATAGCTAGAAATAGTTACCTAGCAAATTCTACAATGTTTTGAAAGAAGAGAAGCGTAAAGGGAGAGTGGAGCATCCTTTCTTTGAAAGAATGAAGGCAGATCAGAAACAGAAGACCTGGCTGAGGAAACAGAGAATGTTAATTTTCTTGTATATTTGCAAAACTGAAGAGCTCTTTTGAATGGAAAGAGAGATGAAGCAAGGATGTAAGCAAGTATATTTTCCATAGATAGCTCTATCCATGGTGTTGAGGGCAAAATATGCCTATATGTGCAAGTGTTTTAGAAATAGCTTTTTTGCATGTTAGAATCATAGAATACTTTGTGTTGTAAGGGACCTTAAAGATCGTCTAGTTCTACCCCCCCTGCCATGGGCAGGAACACCTCCCACTAAATCAGGCTGCCCAAAGGCCCCATCCAACCTGGCCTTGAATGCCTCCAGAGATCTCCTTGGAACCTTTTCTTCTTAAGGCTGAACAAACCCAGTTCTCTCAGCCTGTTTTCGTATGGGAGGTGCTCCAGCCCTCTGATCATCTTTGTAGCTCTCCTCTGGACCTGTTCCAGAAGCTTCGTATCCTTATGTTGAGGATTCCAGAACTGGACACAATACTCCAGATGAGACCTCACAAGAGAGGAATAGAGGGGCAGAGTCACTTCCCTCGTCCTGCTGGCCACGCTGCTTTTGATGCAGCCCAGGATACAGTTGCGAGCACGCATTGCTGGCTCATGTCAAGCTTCTCATCGAGCAGCATCCCCAAATCCTACTCCGCAGGGCTGCTCTCAATCACGTTATCCCCCATCCTGTGTTGAAACTGCGGTTTGTCCCAACTCAGGTGTAGAACTTTGCACTTGGCTCCATTGAACCTCATAAGTCTTTCACAGTCCCACTTCTCCAGCCTGTGTAGGTCCCTCTGGATGACATTCTGTCCTTCCACTGTTGCAATTGCACCACTGTTAGTTCTTTCCTCTGCATGGAAGGAGAGTGACATCTGTTACAAGAGGTATAAGGACAATGAACCTTCACCGGGGTGCAAGGCTGAAAGCTCTCACTGGTTTGGCTGGGTTTATTTTGGTCTGGGTGAAGCAGGGCAGAAAGTAAAGCTTAAAGAGCTTCAAGTCACAAGGTTTTAACTTTCCCAGCACCCTGTGCCACGCTTTCATATCCTTTCTTGGTCTGTTTTGAACTTGTGACCCATTCATCTCATTTGCATAGCAATTAATGCTTCGACTCCCTGCAGCTTCTGCTTAGTGCCAGCCTGGCCAGGCAGTGGCAATTGCCGAACTGGGAGATTAAAGTTGTGTAAACTCCTTGAGGCTCTAGGCCCTTGTCCTTATTATGTATTGTTAAGTGCTAAACATCTTTAAGCCATCACTATAGAAAAGAGAGCACGGAATAGTCTTTGAATAGTGGAGAGTGCTCCCCTGTGTTCCAAGGCCAACAGCTTTCTGAGTGCACTGTGTTTCATTCAGTCCTGTAACTTTGCCAAAGAGCTGAGACAAGCGGTGTTGATAGCTGTGATTTAGAAAAGAAAATCATAATTAGAGCTTATCTGTTCTGCAAGAGGTATTTTTTGTTTTGTTTGAACAGCTTATTTTTTATACTCAAAAAAAATTTTTTTTGCAATACAACGAAAAACCATAAAGTTGTGGGAGTAAGGCAAAAAATACTGTAAAGCCTATTCAGTGGACTCTGCATCAGTTTGAATCTTGTGCTCTTTGATGATAGCCATGAATAATAGGATGTAGACAATCATCTAGCAGCTTATTCTAAAGCAAAGCCTTGTGTACTGTTGTATTTTAAGTTATCTGATATTGACTCCAGAAGTAGAAATACTCCTAGAGGAAGAGGTTGTTAAGCATTGTTACCATGTGGAAGAACTCGATCTAGTGGAGGACCTTTATTCATAAGTGAGATTTAAAAAAGCAGCACAGGTACGTTGCTGATGGTGAGCACCTTGTCTTATCACCATTTCTATTGGTTACAGTGAGGAATAAAACTGCATTTTACTGTATTTGCATTATAATAGCATTGGACCAATTATTTTTCATTTTTTTCTACCAGATGCAGTTACAAATCTCCTAAGAGTGCTCTGCAGGTGTTCTGGTGTTGGTTCTTTTATCATTCTCATCCTTTCTTACTTTCTACTTGCATATATGTTACATACTCTGCATCACGTAGTAGTACAGTGGGACATATATAATTTAGAAATAAACGTGTGTATTGGAGGTGTGTGCTGAAAAACTTCTTTACTTTTTGTGCCATCAAAAAAGGTTGGAGATGACTGCTGGAGGACAGCTCTAATGAGTCTGGGAACATTCTAAGGCCCTTCGAATGTTCCCATCATTTTGTAATAAAACCTGTTCTGTTTTTCTGTTCCCCCATTTGTGAAAGAGAGGGCAGGGGAGAAAAAGAGCAAGTCAAAGGAAGGAAATGAGAATCAAAGCAATAATTCCTTGTTCAGCTACCGTACAGGACTCCAACAGGGAAGTAAATAGTGCTTGGGGTGATTGAAGTGTGTCACTCTTAAGTAGCAGATCTCTGCAATAGTTTAGAGGAAATGTAAAACTGTTTTGTTTTTTAATTACTTCTCCTGTGTGTGGTCCATGTGTTCTAGCAAAGCAGGAAATATTGAAAGCTTTAACGAGTTGGGAAATAGCAACAATAAAATCTTGTGGGACCATACTGTTTAGGTTGAGTTGCCATGAGGAAGTGTTTTGTTGACCTCTGCAGAAACTGGTCCTGTGCAACATGTTCTGTGCTTGGTTTGGATACTTGTCATTTGTTTTAGGCAGCTAGTAGCTAACGTTTATTCGTATTCTGTCCAGCCTTGTCCTTTCTTTGTCTTTTATTCAGGACCATTGAAGGAAAACAGGTTTCTGTGGTTTACAGCTCCTTATAAGCTGCAATATATTATAGGTTTCACTCAGGATATAGATCCCTCCATTTCTACAGTTGCATTCTTTGTTCCAGTTGTCTGTCCTGGGACAGCAAAACATGATGGATACCTCTCAGCCCCCACTGTTTTACAGGAATGTAGAACAGAAGGACTGCCCATGTTGATTAATTTAGAATTTGCTTCTGTCTCCCTCATGATTTTGTTTCTGATCACAACAACTATAGAATAATTGAGGGGAGAGAAGATTTAGGAGACATTTTAATTTTTTTGTTTGTTTTTGCCAGCAAGCTACTATAATCCTTGAGGTGTGAAACCAGCTGGGAATGCTCAGAAACAAAAGAATTAAAATACCACTTTTCTTATATGCATCTCATGCAGTGATCCTTTAAGTCCTTTATGTCTGATCTCTAATATCACAGAGCTCCCTTGGCTTAGAGGTCTATATGGAAGACCCTTTCCTAGATAGGGAAATACACTGCACTCTGCAGTTAGTTGAGCCATTTTGAAGTTACCTGCGCTCGTCCCATCTACCTGGCACATTGGAAAGTGCTGGATTTACAGTGTGTCTACAGCAAGATTTTTGTGCAAGGACATGCCTCCTGCAGATGCCCATGGCTGTGATGGGGGACAGGGTTCCCTGGGGAGATGAAAGCAAGGGCTGACCTGCGGTGAATTGTTCTTGCAAGCTTGACTAATTTCTAAATTGCATTTTGATTCATTTGCTGTGGGAGGTGAGTAGACAGTGTAGGGAGGAGATGGAGTAGGTAGAAACTAAAATAGTTTTGTGAAAGCAGTGTTCCAAGTACAATAGGTTTTAAGCAATGCAATGTGAAGGTCGAGGGTGAAACATAACTGGACAACAAAGAACAGCATATAAATACCTTTGTTTTCTCTACACATTATGAACTAGACTCTGGGATGTTTCAGCAGATACTGGGTCAGGGTCTTGGAGGGCCTTGATGCCTCATGACTGCTACATTTTCTCTTAAGGGCTTGTTGTCATTCAGATCAAGAGTTCCCTCCACCTATTGCTTCTGATGTAATTGTTGTGACTTCTTAAGGGTATAAGGGATGAGGAAAAATGACGACTCAAACCAGTCAGTTGGCCTCATAGTCTGATATCTAGGAGACTTCTTCCTTAATACTGTAATGAGAAGTGCTCATTAGGCAGAACAAAATAGGAGCAAGCCTTATCGTTCAATACATTGAACGTTGGGAGAAAGGGACACTGGTAAATACTGGTAATGCAAAAGGTTTCCTTTTTTGCTTCTGATAGAAACATACTGTTTCCCCATGAATAAACTGTCAAATTTATCTGTGAGTCCATTTTCCCTCCCTGAATCTCTCTCGTTTCTTCTGGATGATGAGCTCTCTGAGACTGTGGTAAAAACTGCTGCACAACAACAGTTGAGGAAAAGGAGTGAGGAGATGTGAGAGAGCACAACTTGGCAGCAGCTGAGGTCAGTGAAGGAGCAGGGAGGTCTCCAGACACTGGAGCAGAGATTCCCCTGCAGCCTGTGGAGAAGACCATGGTGGCCAGAGTAGTTCGCATGCAACCCATAGAGGTCCACGGTTGCTGCATGGTTGATGTCTGTTCATGTGGAGGACCCCACCCCAGCCAGAGCAGGTGGATGTGTCATGGTTTAACCGTGGCCCAGCTAAATTTCAGCAGCTAAAACCATGCAGTTGGGCTCCTGAATCCCTTCCTTCACTCACACCTAGGGAAAGTGGAGAGAGAGACTTATGGGTTAGAAACCAAAACTACAGCTTTAATGAAATAATAGTAATAATAATGAAAATAATTAGAGAGTAATTAAAATATATACAAATACGAGGTTGTGCCCCTACACTTTGATGACTATACATCACCACAAATACTGTAGAGTAGACATGAGGGAATGGATCCATGGCTAGGAGGGCACCACAAACTGGATTCAGGAACGCACAGATCCAGGATTAGGAGCAATCAGACAGACAAGGTCCTCTTTGGATGTTGGCCATCGCAAAAGAGGGTGAGACCTTTGTGATCTCTGTTTTATACTGAGTATGATGTATATGGGATGTTATACTCTGTTGATCAGTTTGGGGTCACCTGTCCTGTCTGCAGGAGTTTGGAGTCGTTAGTAATCCTATGGTGGTGCATTGTGTCCCATCTTATTGAAAACACTAACCAGTATTACCACTGGTGTTCATTAAGTCTACAGTTATATCTGAGCTTTTTATCTAAAAGCAGTTTTTCTCTGCATCTGTATTTTCTAGAGGAGCATAACTTTCTAGGATGGATCAAAGGACTCATATGAGTGTAAAGAACAATCTTCTCATCCTTTTAAGCTGTGAACTCTTGGGAGCTTACACATTTCTAAGTATATGCTTGTGTAGTCCCTGAGTTTCTACATGACCCAAATTCTCATTTAGTTTTCTGTTACTACTACAATATTATTTAAAAGGTGACCTTCAGAAAAGAAGAGGAAAGAACTTTTTCTACTTTGTTACATTTCAACTTTTTTATACATGTAGAGAAGTCCCCATACTGTGGTTTGTTGGCTGAGATTTTATTTGCTTGGTTTTGGTGATTCCTTCCTCCTGTGTGTTAGTGTGTTTTTATCCTTTCTTTATAAGGCCATGTGGCTAATGGCAGGCAGCTGGATAGGATTCAGGTCCCTAGGAAATCAGGGGGGAGTTGAAAGGATAAATAACTTATGGTTTTAAAAGTGGCACCTTTAGTTTAGCACGTTCTTTTCTGAATCTGAGTGTTTAGCATGGTTCTCCCTCCTGTGCCTCCAGGTAAGACTTGAGAAAGCATTTAAGCAGTATTCTTCAGAGAGCAAATAAAACTTGTGGTAAGAATGGACTTTCTCTTACTGGTAGTGAAGTATATAAGCAAGTAAAAGGGAAAACAGTCTATCTAAGACTTTCTTCATGCATTTTAAACAAGCAAAGCAAGCCAACCAAAAAGGGTCAAAACACAATTTTTTTCCTTTTCAGGTCACCTTTGAGGGCTGTATAGATCAAGACAAGGATTTTTCATTCTTTTAGGAAGCAAGTGGAGAGGCGATGGAAATTTCAAACCTCAGGTGTGTGATGGGTTTGTGTCAACCTGTGGTACTCCCCCTTCCAGTCTTTATTTGGCAGTCACTGTGGTATTTGCATAGACTGCTCCAGTAGCTATAGTGTATCTGCTATATCTTGACACAAATACATCTTTTCCTTGCTGCGTGATTATTTTGAAAAAATACTGATTACTAACACTTGTGAAGTGTTGAGGTACTTATTTTTCCCTCTTCAGTTAGATAAAGTGAGTGATTAACAGGAGAGATAAACTCTTTATCTCATCTTGAGATAAATCTTCTTTAAAAATGTTTTTTCTTTCATGTATAATTGAGTGGTGTTTGTTTTTAATACGTGAAACCCAACCAGTGACTGCTGTTTTACATCAGTTAATACCACAGGAAACATTATTCATTTGGCAAAGCAAAGAAATATTACCGGGACTAAACAAGAATAAATGGAAGTTAATCCAACATTTGAACTTCCAGTTTATCTGAAAGAATTAGAGAAGGAACCTCATTGCTCTCTACAGCTTCCTGAGAAGAGAAAGCAGAGAGGGAGGTGCTGATCTCTTCTCCCTCGGGTGTAGTGACAGGATGCATAGTCCAAAACTGCATCAAGGGAGGTTTAAACTGGACGTTGAGAAGCATTTCTTTGCCAAAAGGGTGGTCAAACACTGGAACAGATTTCCTAGAGAGGTAGTTGATACCCCAAGACTGTCAGTGTTTGAGATATTTGGACTATGTTCTTTATAACATGAAGTAGTCAGACAGCTAGACTAAACGATCATTGTAGATTCCTTCCAACTGAACTGTTGATTCTATTCTGTTGTATTCTGTTCTAAAGTAATCACAGAATCTTGATTACCTGAAATCTGACCATGTCTGGGGATTTTTTTTCCCCTTACTATGGGCAAAGAGGCTTAGACGTTGTCTTCCTATCAGAACACAATCCTAAAACAGTTAATCCCTTTCCTTCCTGTTCTGCACTGATACTTGTGAGTCCAGACTGGATATGGGGAATGTAGTCTTGTACAGTTGAAATAACTGTGATCAGCCTCAGTCCTATGCTGTGAGATCCATAGTTAAGCCTCTTTCAGTTTGGGTCCTGAAATGATGTACAGTTCATTTAGACAGAGCACAAGATAAGGTAGAACCTGGACAGTCACAGATACTGAGATGCCCCTCTGCTTTTATTCAGTTTCTGAGTGAAACTTCAGATAGAAATCATTGCTTTCACATTCCTGTTCTTTAGTCAGGAAGGAACACGTAGTCAACCCAAACCTTATTTTGCCTTAAGCTAGAATGCTATGAATTTTTTTTAACTCAGAGGGGCATCTGGAAAGCTGGTGTGATTTCCAGTATGAAGAAGCTCTCCAACACTATGAGGCAAAGGAGCATTGAGATTCAGCCTGATTTTCACAGAAGTTGCACAAAGTGCCTGAGTGTTAAATTGATGTTGGTTCACAAATCCGTATGAAAACCGCCAGGCGTGGGAACTCTGGGCAAAAACTACTGCCAGTCTTTGTTCTTCTTCTGTATTTTTATTTGTGATCTGTTGTGGTGGCCACGACACACGTGGCCATAAGGTGCAATGTGGGGTGAGGGTAAAGCAGCAGCTCTTTCTTGCTTCTGAAGAGAGATAAGTTTAATACTTGCTGTGTTTTATCTCCTGGAGCTGTCTGCCTCTGGCTACTTGGGTATGGAACGTGCTTGATAGTTTTGTTTCTAGACTGTGATATCATTTAATGGTCTGCACAAGTAGTTCCTAGAATCTTGTTAGTTATTTTTAAACCTTCTTTGAAGCATTTACACTTAGAATAATCAATTTCAAACTTGCTGGGTTTTAAGTTTTAATACCACATTCCAAGACTGGGACTATCAGCTGTTTCATTGGGAATTACGTAGTTCAGATGCTTATTTCTGAACATGATACTAACATGAGCCATAGATGAAAAGTTATTGGAGGGGGTTGTATCACAGGGCGGTTGGAATTAGATGGTCTTTAAGGTTTCTTCTAACCCAAACTATTCTGTGATTTTTGCATGTAATATAGATGTTGTGAATGTTTGGTTTTATTTAACACAAAGCTAGATTTTTCTTTTAATGGAATCAGCATATTTGTCTTTGAATTCTTATCTATAGTCAAAATAAATATTGAGGAGAGATACATTTTTGTAGCTTTGTGTTTGAAGCATAAAAGCTTAATCTGCCCTGGATGTGTGAAGATAAGACTTGTATGATTTCAGTTAAAACAACAAAGTTTCAACGTTGATGTTTTTCCTTATGAAAAATTTGAAATTTCACAAAGCTTTTGTGAACTGTTGTGGTTTCTGGTGTAACTCTTCATAAGAAACCAAACTAGAAACACAATAAATTACTTGTATCTCTAAGATGTGTATTTGTATGAGCTACTGTAGTGTTTTATGTCCATTTTGGTAGAGATTTCTTGGATTGTAAGGATGGATTCCTTGGCAGCCTCACCTAGAGGAGTCTAGCAAGTTTCATGCAAATAAAAGCAGCTTCAGAATAATTGCTCCATTTGTCTTTCACTCTCTCTTTTTTTTTTTAATGATATTTATTTACATCAAGTATTGTAAGTTGCCAGACTTTTCATCTGAACACTTCTATGCCTGTGATAATTTTTTGCCTTTGCTTAAGATATACTTAGTAAATAAATACTAGCACTGCTATCCAACAAATAATTTTCCAAATTTATGTAGCCATGGTAGCACAGTGTTAGTGGAATGATAAGTAGTCATCCAGATAGTCTCCCGTTTCTGAAAACATTAATGCTTTAATAGGGAGAAAGGAAGAGTGTTTTTCTTCTAAGATTTTGTTTGTTACCTAGTTTATTCTTTTAAAATAAATATATACATATAGAAAAATATTTTAAGGACTAGTCCAAATACTGTTTTACTACATTGTGCAACAGGAGATTTTAAATGCAGTTGCTTCAAAGCAGATCACGGCCTCATATAGGACATTGTGCAGAGATTCAAGTGTCAAAGATTCAAGCCAATTTTACACCAGAGTGTTTATTGCTACTTTTCTTTAGTTGCAACTTGCACTGACAAGATAATACGTAAACTTTGCTGGGAATCATACTTTTTTTTTTTTTTTTGGTCATCGTAGTTATATCTGTTCAAAATCTTTTGCCATTAGTTTAAAATGCTTTTAGTGGGGTTTAAGTCTTCATCCTTATCTTGGAAAAAAAAGTTGGTTATGGAGCAACGGAAGACAGGACAGTACAGGATCTGGAGGGTCTCCATCAAACAGGGGAGTGGAAAGGAGAATGAAATCCAGGGATTTGACCTGCTGTCCTCAGGGGCAACTGGGCAGCTGTTGAACCTAGGAATGGAAGAGTATTTAATTTTCACACCATTGCTTTGTGGTTTTGGATTGTTAAGTTTCTTGTCTGGAGAAGTGAAACTTCCCTGGCAGTACTGATGCATTTACAAGTCAAACTTTCCCCCATTAAAGAAGGTAAGTTGGAGAATGTGCAAGTAAATACTTTTGCAGATGTGTAGAAGTTTAGTACATAGATATGGCAGTATTTCCTTTTAAGATTTTTTATGTGTGTGCTAAATTTTACGCTAACTAGTTTATTGTGTAAACAAAATCTTGAAATAGAACTGCTTTTAAATGTGGATTTTATTTTTTTTTTAGCACTGGTTGGACAATTCAAAATTCATTAAGAAGCAAATAAAAAGTAAGTACCATGTCCCTGTGTGTTTATTTTGTTACCTCGTTCAGAATATGAAATTGAAGTATTTTAACGTGATTGTGAATGTTGAAATATGGCCATTAAAGGAATAGATTTTTCTTAGGAAATAGATATAATTTAATGGCTATTTGGCTGACTATATTATGCCTTAGTGCAAGAGCACTTGTAAGCAATAGACCAGCCTTCAGTAGCCCTCATTAAACATATGCTGTTTGTCTGAGGCAGAGTAGGTTGACAGGTAATTTCACTCTGATTTGTGAAATCAGGTTGCTTGGACACAGATCACAGTTGCTGTCATTGCTGCTGATCCAGAACAGAGTTCATAATTGTTGGGTTTTGGTTTTGGTTTTTTTCAAAGAGTAAATGGAAAATAAGTCATTTTTTAATAGGGAAAACTAGCAGAAATATCTGTTGTTTCATCGGAGGGAGTTTTGAGTGGAGGGATTTGGTTTGGCCATTGAGATCTTGTGGAAGTGGCTAAGGCAGGCAAGGATCTCCATTAATCTGGTTGCAGGCTTGGGTAGAGTACAGCATTGGTACTAATGTGTTTTGTGAACATACTGCAGTGGGGAACAAGCATAGGCTAACTGACAGTATCACTCCTGTGAGGTTAAAATATAGTGCTTTTGCAAGGAAGATTTTACAGGACCTCATTGTGATGGGGTTTGATTGCTTCAGTGGTGTTTTGCCTTTCTTTCTGCTAAGTATCTAAATATCTAGACAATTTTTGCAGATTGTGATGGAGTTCTTCTAAGGACAGTTTGCTTTCACCCAGCAGAGGGTGGGTGTCAATATGCTAGAACAGATAGTGAAGAGAGCTGCTATGGGTAAGGTTTTGGTCGTTGGCTTTCTCTCATCTTTTCATCACATCCTGGGCTGCTTTACCTGAAATGATTTGCAGGTGCACTTTTTGTGGTAGCTTTGTCCTTTTCTCGATGTGTCTAAAATGTGGAAAACCAATGATTCTGTAACACCTTCAACCAGTTTAGTTGCACTCTTTTGTCTGTGTTTAATCTATGAAGGGCCCGTTTTAAAAAGAAATTGGCCGAGCCCTGCCCTGAGGAACGCCGAAGAGGGAAGCAATTTGATGATTATTGTAAAGGTCTGTCTCACAACAGGATACTTTTCTTTACCTTGCATTCAGCAGGTACTTTGTGAAGAGTTCCTCTTTCATGAAGGATGTTGCTCACTGCTCTTTTTTTCCCAGCAGTGGGCAGGTAAGAACCAGTAGGGCCTTAACTGTCAGCCCAGGGTGCTATAAACTGTCTTCTAGGAGCTGTCATTTGGGACGATGTCAAAGCTCTTATTATTAAGTTTGGCTGTGCATCTATTTTTAGAATGGATCATCAATATACACATATATACTGCATTGATGTGGTGTTACAGAAAACCTTAGAAAGGTGTTAGAAAGAGTAATTTTTTTACAGCATCTAATATACCACCAAGCTGTTAGTCTAGAAGGTGAGATTTAGGCAGATGAGGATGCATTGGGCACAGTCTCAGGATAGCTGGGTAATATTTTATTATCTGCATGACATAGAAAGTCAGACGTAGCACTCACCTTCTGGCATTAGAAAACAATTCTTGCAACTCCACCTCTTAGAAATTGTTAGCTTTCTGCATTCATGGGAGCCTTCCAGAGTCCTCTCCAGCACTTTTCACCTTATTTATCTTACCTTTTCTCATTCGTGTTTATTAATTGAAAGCTGATCTACTAAGTGAGGGTCTTTTTTGGAGTTGTGTTTGAGCCTGGTAACAAGAAGCATCTCCCTCTCCCTTCCTTTCTCTTCCATCTCTCCCTGCCCCTAGTTGTAGGCAGTGTACCTGGAGCATTCTGTCATTCACAGGGTGCTGCAGGGCTCACCTCTTTGAACAACGTGTTTACCAAATGGACTGTTACTTTAAAAATCTCATTATTAGAGTATCATGAAATATGGTAATCTATTTTTTTATTGCATGCATTTTTAAATTTAAAAATATGACGTATTTTCTTCCTTGAAGAATTTGGGAAAAAACCTTCATTTTGACTTTCTTGGGTTGTGGGATGGTGGTGGTTGTTCTGCCTTAGCAGAACTGCAACTAGTGTGACCTTTTTTTTTCCCTCCCATTTAAAATCTCTGCGTATACAGTTGGACCTCCATACACGTTGCATTTTCGAATTAAGT
Organism: Piaya cayana; assembly: GCA_013389865.1. Taxonomy (NCBI): domain Eukaryota; kingdom Metazoa; phylum Chordata; class Aves; order Cuculiformes; family Coccyzidae; genus Piaya; species Piaya cayana. Next base: position 20,683 of record WAAB01006876.1, read on the forward strand.
ACTATTCATCGGAACCGAACAACCTTCATGAGGAGTTTACAAGGTAGGAACTATGCATGGTTAACTGGGTGACTGGCAGGGGGTAAATAAGATATCTAAGGTATATATGGGGGTACTGTAAGCAGGTGATTTGAGCTTTCCTACTAGGACTGGTCTTGTCTGACTTCTTAGATGTTTTCCTAAGAAAAACACCAGAAAGATCTTATTAGCCGCTAAGAACCATTCATGGGCCTATCCAAGTGTCTGTAGAAGATGATGTGATCCAGTAGTTTGAAGTTAGCAAAGAAATGTAATGTTGGGTAGGGAGAACTCTTTACACCTCTTGAGAAGATTTTCCATCATGTCCTGCAAAAAATGCTCTGGTTTGTTCCTCTTGCTCTGAGGCTTTGAGGTGATTTAATAATGGCACAAAAGCAACAGAGTTGTGAGAACAGACAGCTTGAGTTCTTGGTGGACACTTGATTGAATCTCTTCCACTTCTTTGCAGGTTCTCTGTGGTGCAAAAGGTGTAATGAGTGCATTGTATAAAGTCACCTTAGAATACCTGAAGGTCTCTTGTTTCAGTCTGGTGGGCTGTTTTCTGGGCTGTGAGGACTGTTCCTTGCTGGGTTCATAGCACCCTAGTGTGGTCTAGAGGATATTTTGAAAACTGGGAAAGAAGCAGGTGGATGAAAAGGTTTTACTTACCTTTTGTGTCTGCCAACTTTGTGTCTTCTTTGTATAGTAATCATCTATCTTAATGTTATTTTATCTTATTCTTGTTGTTCTTGTTCTCCTTTTCACTGTAGGGCACTTTTTATGTCTTGTAATTTGTTTGGAAATAATCACTGTGATCCAAATCAGCCTTAGGTGTTTTAAGATTGTTCATTGTTGTAGTTCAGGTACATTTGATGTTTATGCCTGCAGCCATATGTTTACTTCTCCTTTCACATCTGCTGGTTTGACCATACAATTTTTTTTTTGTCAGCGCCTGAGACAAGATCAAAGAGCTAATTGTCACCACCTTATGATGTGGTTTTAATATCCATTATTAATTTAGTGTAGCAGTGTTAATAGGGCATGTTCCTATACAATGTATAATTAACCTATGGATCTCCCTGCCATTTATGTAGTTGGGTATAAGATCTTGAAGAGGCCAAAAGAAATGGATGAAAATGCAGTTAAATTAGTAGGAATAATATACATTTTCTAAAAAATGATTTAAAACTTAATATATCAGGGCATGTATCTGACAATTATTACATTTTCCCTGTGATCAAATTATTTCATTACTGTCTACTACAAGAATTCTTGCTTCATCTTCTGAATCACATGATCCTACTCGGACAGATGTGTCTTTCTGAGCTATGTGATCATTACTGTGTTTTGAGTGAGATGTTTCTTCTGAAAATATTAACCTCTTATGCTTTGTGATCTAATCATTGCTGAAAGATGACATTTCAGAAGATTGTTTTAATTAGAAGAACGCTTTAGTCAGCTATATTGTCAATGTTCTGAATATTAATTCTTTTTTAAATATAAGCTTGACAGAAGACCACTGTGAAACTACAAAAATAAAATGAAAATGTGCTGGAAATTGATTTAGCAGTGAACAAATAGTTGCATTTTAATTTTTGTTGGAGGAAGTAATTTTAAACGCTGCTGGTACTTTAAGAATCTTTATTTTAGCTGGATCATATTTTCCATATAGTACGTTGAGTAAATAGTGAAGATTAGCAACTATATGCTTAGAATTATTCCAAGTGAAAATGGAACGGGAATAAGAGGAGGAAGAATAATAATTGTTAACAGGAACCGTGAACTGGCCTGGTTGGAAAGGTGTTCAAAATTCCATGTGGAGACGTGTTTTCTGGTAGAGTCCAGTTTCTAGTGAAGCTGTAAACATCACATTCTCATAAATAGAACACTGATGGAGAAGTGCTGAAACTCTTCACCCACTCTTATTTTTTTCCAGTTAAAAACAGTTGAAATCCAGTGCAGTGACCTCTTCTGTCACTTTTATGGGACCCAATTAGTTGGTTTAGTTAGGAAAATACAGCATTTTGCTGATTTGGGGAATAGCAGCAACTGCATGCAGAAAAGGAGCAGGAGAAGGCTATACCGAGCAGAGCAGAGCTGCAGCACTGCGGTGGCTGGCTGACTGATGAAAGCACTGTTCATACTTTCCTTGCAAATTTAGAAGAGTTCATGGGGTTGTGAATCATCAGGGGAAAAAAGTAAGAACAGGAACTACATACTTGTCTACCCTTAATCTATGCATGCAAGTACCCAGGTTTGATTGGCAAGTCAGGCATTAGCCAAGAACATGAATCAAAGATGTTACACAGAGCTAATATGGGTACATCTGATCCTGCTTTAGTACATCGTGAGAAGTGTTTTTAATCTTCTTTTTTGTTTCTGCTTTCCTGTCTGATTCCAACTATTCATCCTTCACCGTGTTCACAACACATCCTCTGTGATGAAAAAAAAGTCTTTCTAGCATCCTTTGTAAAGATGAGAGATGTACGTTTGTGTTTGCTGGGTTGACTCTCAGTAGTACTTTGTGCTTTCTTGAGTTACTCATCATTGCAAGCCTCACTCAGTAGTGTCCAGAGCAGCGCAGAGCCTGCTCTGTGCAGACCTCTTGTGTGGCCTGGGGCACTTCTGCATGCCTCAAACCCCAATTCTGAGTGGCTGTAAAACATGAAGAGTGCCTAGAACTGAAGATTAGCAAGAGTTTAAATAATACTACAGTTTGAAGGCTGTAAATTCCTACAAACCTGTGGGCTCTATGGAATTCCAGGTTTCTTTTATTCAGAACTTTGCTGCTATAATCAGTGAAAATTCAGTCTGAGTTTCTCCTTTTGCCCAGTTTGGACTTCTTCCATGTTCAGTATTTCTGTTTGAAAAGGTATCCCTGAAGTCTTCATGCCTTTATCTGTGTTTTGTCTCTAGATGCTATAGTTCAGTTCTTGTTTTTATTGGGCAAGACTCGGTTCAGGAGAGCATTGGGGTGTCAGAAACACATTTAGGTTGCTGTGGTGCATGCTCAGAGTAGAGCACATCCCTAAACAGCAAGGCTTTAGACATGTCCTGCACAGCCAGTAGGTGAGAAATGTTCTATTGTTCTTGATTTTAGTGAAAGCTATAGGAACTTTAAAGGTTACAGGGTGTATTTGAGTGATCCCCAAACCCCTTTTTATTTAAGAACAAGTTAATGAAAATGTTGTAATGACTTAATGGATTGGAATATTTTTCCAACCACTGGGACAAGAAAGATAATGACTTATATACTTTTGACTTTATGAATTTTTATTTGTCAGGTACCTGTTTGTATTACAGCTCCGGCAAGACATTCTTTCAGGGAAGTAAGTACCTCTACGATCTTGCAGCCGTAATTTAAAGTATTTATAGTAGTTAATCGTTTAGTGATTTAAAATGTTACTTTAGCTGTGTGATTATTTTAGTTCTTTATGGTATTCGTGCAGAGATTATAAACAGTTTACGGTGCCATGTGCACTTTTTCCTTTAGAATAGAGATACTTATGGCTTGTGTGCATCATCGTTATATTATTGACAAATGGAATGCTTGAATACCTGTGATAGATTGACCAGGTATGAAAAAGTATAAAGAGTGCAAAGACTTTCCTGAGTTTTGTGACTTGAAAATTTAACATTAGTTTGCCATATTTTTCAGTATGGTAGGTAAAATAGAGGAGGAAAAGATGAAGAAGTGGAACACTTTTTAATTACAAAGAAAAACAACCCTCAAAACGACTTCTTCTAAAATATAGTGTTGGAACAAAAATGATTTCTTAGTCAATTTAATGTGGTCTCTGTTAGTTCAAGCTTGTTTTATGGTGGTGTATCACATGTTTAGTGGTAATTAGAATGTACTAAATTAGGAAAGAATGATATTAAATTAATTTTAGATGCTTCATATCATTAATAGCTTGTGGAAGTTAATATTTCCTTGTCATATGTAAGAATGCTTTTTAATTTTCTTGCAAGAGGAATTCACTGAGAAAAGACATGGGGTTTATAGCTTGTTTTATTTTCTTTTTAAGATTAAAATGCCCGTATGAAACTGCTGTTGAACTAGCGGCTCTGTGTCTTCAAGGTATGCAGTCTTTTGAAAGTGATTTGTCTTAATGTATTAAAAAATTCACCTAGTAGTTTCTTTTTCCTCTTCAACACTAATGATTTCTTAATGATTGTATATAAATGGCAGTTCTTTACCTGAGGAGAATTTTAGGGAGACCGCTTTCCTCTCTTCCCTCCATTCACAACTTCTGAACTTCATTAGCCAATGTCAGCACACTTGCCAAAGGGAAGAAGTGACGAAGGCATGGATAGATGTACCTTTCACGAAAACCAGGGGTTAACTGGAGAAGAAAGATCCGAAATAGTTCCTCACTGAGGGAGAAGGTGTGTTGTGTGCAATGGTGTTACCTCTTCAACCTGAAGAGTTACCAGCTGGCTCTTAAGCACTGGTTTTATGACAGGCAGGTCCCTGCAGGTGTAGTTTTAAATGTGGGTGGCCTGCTACGTGTCCAGTGCTTGGGAGAACAAACCTCCACGGTGTGTGATATGGGACGATTTCAGGGCAGGAGGGCAGGAATGACATGCACTGGAGAGGAGAGAATTATAGGGAAAGGTAAGATCTAAGGTTATTTATGTATCAGGAGCAAGAGTTACAAGATTAAAAAATTCTAGGACACTAGGTTTTATTGTAGGAAAATGTTTTGGTTTTTTTTTATTGGTGAACACATTAGTACTTTTGAAACTAATTAATGAAATTGAAAATGGGAACTTTCTTCTGAGCACTCCAGTTTTCAGTTCTAGTTATAAGACATCTTTATAGGCTAGTGCAAACTTTTTTTTTTCCTCCTGTGTAAAAGAATCAACAATATATTTGCAGATAAAGAAGTTTCTACACTTACCGAAAAATTTCTAGAAAACTTCATTTTAAAAGCATTCCCATTTTATGCAGTTATTTATTAAACAACACAGATAATGTATAAACATGTGTTATGTAGCACCCACCCCTACTTCCCTCCAGGAAAAAAAAGACTGGAGGCAGGGTGTGCCAAATCATGATACTTTGTCATAAAACTGCAAATGAAGAGATGGGTCCTTTGCTGTGACTTTGTGCAGAAAAATATTAGTGCTGCTGAGCCATTCAGGGAACATAATTCCACCAGGAATAACACTAATGAGAGCATCCTTGTAAGGAGCCCGTGTTTCCCCCTTCTTCCAGTGCCCCTCTACCCTGTGTAGGGAGCTGATGAGGCTTTTACTGGCTATTTTAATTTCAAGGCCTATTTCTTAGAGATCAAACTGATGACATAATTTGTTTGACTGAAAGTGAATAAAAAGTGAGTGCAGCTATTGAGGAACAAAGGTGATTATTTTTCTTGTACTTCTGCCCTAGCTTCTCTGTGTCTCTTTTGTCCTATGAGCTCATGTGTCTTCTCATCCTTACACATCCTCTTTACAGCATAGTCAGCCTTCATTCTCTGCCTTCTCTCTCAGCTGACTAGCAGAGAAATCTCCCGTGTTTTTCCTAGATGGTTGTGAACGCATCACACTTAAGTTCCTTGCTTTTTTTTCCCTTGAAATATTTCCTTGCTAATGTGTTTGTTGTGGCTCCCTCTTATATATAGGAGACTGGACTAGCAGTCATTCTTAGCAGAACCTGCGTTAAATAGGTTTACAACTTAGATGAAACAGCAGCAGAGCTGAGATACTCTGTTAAAGAAAAAGGTATAGATAAGAATACTGTACTCACTATGGAAGATTACTGTTGGAGAGGAAAAAAATGTGTGTGACGCAGTCGTTTGAGTTCACCGATGTTCATTTCTATGTTTAATATCCTCAGGATGCTAAATGTTTGAGTGAAGCTCAAGTGCACAAAACAACCTAGTAGGTGTATTAGTTAACAGATTGCATTTTGAATGTAACTTCCTATGATCTAATGTACCCTGCTAGGTATTTTGGGGGACTGATAGTAAATTAAACATGACAACTCTTGTGTTGCACTGTCCTGAAGCAATAAAACTGTAGTAATAGTAGTCAAAAACCACTGAGTGACAAAGGCCTGATTTGGAATCATATCATACGCATGTTGACAGTTGGTATTGCTGAACAGTGTATTTGGCACTGATGTTTGTCTCTCAGTCCTGCGGCAGTGATGTTGCAGTCTCCTTCTATAGCTGAGAGGTAGCATAAGGCAGGCATAGGACAGTTAAGGGTGTAAGTCACTGAGTTCCTAAGCACTTGCATCTCCTGCTGAGCTCAGTAGAAATGCAGAGTGTTCTGCTTCTAGAAAATGAGATACCAGGCCCTAAATAAATATGTAGGAACTGACACCTCAGTTATGTTAAGGCTTCAGTGTTTCTTTCCAGAAAAAAATAAATAAAATAAAAAACCCCACAACTTTTCAGTTTCTTAAGGTGTTGTGGTGTTTTGACACCAACAGTAATCATAGAACCATAGAATCACCAGGTTGGAAAAGACCCATCGGATCATCGAGTCCGACCGTTCCTATCAAATACTAATGTAACAAAGCATGCAACAGAATTAAAAATGGTTTGGAATGAAAGGAATGACCTCATTGCAATGAGAGGGAGTTGCAGAGTAACCTCTTCTGAAAAAGTAGTGCATTGATTTTTGGTTTTAATAAAAACTTTATTTCCTTTAAATCCATTAAAATCCAGAGAAGCCACTTTAGTTAAGCTGGTTTAGTTCTTAAAGTTCTTAAACATCAGAATTCTGTACCATAACTTTACACTGCTCCTGTGAATTAATTTGTCTCACTTTTGGCTTACAATCTGGTTTGAATTTATGGGGGTTTTTTTTGTTTGTTCTGCTTTCTTTTAACTTGCATCATCAGCACACTTAGAAACTTAAAAACTGTAATTGTCTTTGTACAGTTTATGGAATTAAATGTTTCTGGACATCCCAGGATGTTTATAATTTTAACTTAACTGATTGATTGCAGCTGAGCTGGGAGAGTGTGAGCACCCAGAGCACACGCCAGAACTTGTGTCTGAATTCAGATTTGCACCAAACCAGACCGAAGCAATGGAATTTGACATTTTTCAGAAATGGAAAGAGTGCAGGTAGGGTACTTGTGTGGGAGTGGTGTCTCTAGCAACAGAAGGCTTTCTTCTATTCCAAAATCAAATATATCCACAAGAACCCCTTCAACAGACTTAAAATGGCAGTTGTGTTTATCAATTGAGAAGTATTATAGGCAGACTTTAAACCCTCCTCCTCCTCATAAATGGCAGGCAGTAATTTAGAGAAGATTGGTAGGGTAATTTTTTTCTTTTTCTGTTTGTTTTTCTTTAGGTGGTTTCATAACAGTTTAAGCAGTCTGATATTTTCTTTTTTCTGTTCGAGTTGAAAACAGTTCTCTTTCTCTGATACCTGTGTCCATGAAGTTTTGTGTTCAGGGTAGCAACAAATAGTTTTTCCTGTCTTATGTTAATTAATATGGTACATTTTGGTGATGCTGTCCTGAATTTTCATCCTTACTGGCAATTTTAGACCTTTTTCAATTTTCATCCCTCTATTTTGTTTTCCTTTGGAGGAGAGAGGGTAAAAACTTAAGCAAAGCTTGAAGTGCCAATTAATGTCTTTAAGACTGAGTGCCAAAGAGAAAGGGGAAAAAAATTAGAACATTTAAAATGGATAAAAATTTCCTACCCTGAAGTATAAATATATTTTGTGTTCTTAGGGGAAAGAGCCCAGCGCAGGCCGAATTGTGCTACTTGAACAAAGCTAAATGGCTAGAAATGTACGGTGTAGATATGCATGTAGTTAAGGTAAGATTCATGTTATATTTTATTTTCTGAATGTGGGGTCAGAACAGTGAATGGAGATGCCATCTCAAGCAAAACAGTCTCGACTCAGGGAATTTCACTTAAAATAATATACTGCCAATTAGCATAAGCATTTAATTACTGATTTGGGTACCAAAAACGAGAAGATAATAAAACAATCACAGAAATACCTTTCTTCCCGTGACTCAACTTCAGTCCAACACATTTCCTCCCCTATTCCCTTTTCCTAGTATCATGTCCCCTTGTTTTCCCTGCAGGTTATACATCTGCAGCAGCAAATGGCCTCCTTCCACGAAGGGCACCCTGCAGCCCCCTGTTGCCAAAACCTGCCAATTTGCACCCAATAAGATGTATATTCTTCTGCTCAGTTATGTTAAAAATATGCAAACCTCCTTGTTTAGTTGAAAACCTATGGATTTTGGCATACTACTGTAGAAAGATTTACACTACTAATGGCATATTGATTATTGTTTCTGTGCTTGCTTGCAGGGAAGAGATGGTTGTGAATATGCTCTTGGACTGACACCAACAGGCATATTGATCTTTGAAGGAGCCAACAAAATAGGCTTATTCTTTTGGTAATCTACTTTTGTGTTATATTCCTTTCCGTTAAAATGCTGAAGTCATTCTTTACATAATGGGCTCCTGACTATCTTTTGTAATGTAAATTGAATCTATGAGATTGAAGGTAAATTGGCCAGATTACAGGTACCACTCTCAAGTATGAAATGTTTGTTGAAAAATAATCACATTTCCTGGAAATCAGACTTTTTATTTTGATTCCTGAAACATTCCAGCATTGCAGATCACTCATACATTTTTGAGAATTCTCCTAGATTACCAAGTATTACTTTTCCATTAATTTTCTTTTTGTTTCTTATGTTTAGGCCTAAAATAACAAAAATGGACTTTAAAAAGAGCAAACTGACACTTGTGGTTGTAGAAGATGATGAACAGGTAACTTTCTTCCCTTTCTTGGGCTTGATCCAACAAAGTGTGATGTGTGCTTGGAACACAAGGGAGGCTCAGCACACTGTTGGCTCAGGCTATGTTCTTCCTACCAAGGGCAGTAACTTATATAATGCATGTCAACCTCCATGTCTTTTGTTTCTGCGTTTAGGGCAGAGAGCAAGAGCACACATTTGTTTTCCGGTTAGATAGTGCCAGAACGTGCAAACACTTGTGGAAGTGTGCAGTGGAGCATCATGCTTTCTTCAGATTGCGAGCCCCAGCAAATAGTAAATCTAGTAGATCTGACTTCATACGACTGGGATCACGCTTCAGATTCAGGTATTCAGCACAGTAACAGTATTTGTGTTTATGCAAAGGAAGAGGTACACCGTCCAGCAAAAGGTAGTAGTTAACTTTGGTTTTTTCTGTATTTTAAGTGGGCGGACAGAGTATCAAGCAACACATGGAACAAGATTACGCAGAACTAGTACATTTGAAAGAAGGCCCAGCAAGCGATATCCTTCTCGAAGGCATTCAACTTTCAAAGGTAAGTATTTGTACATGTGTCCACTGAACCAGTCATGCCAGTGTCCTGTTAACTCATAAATGTCGTGTTACAATGATAAAATCTCTACCACAGTATTAAAAGAAAACTGCATCAGGCTACCTAAAATACCAGAATGTATGTTTGGGGTTTTTTTCTCCAAAGTCAAAGTCCGTTGTTCATACTTACCACTTTTAATCTCTATCTGCACTTATTTTTTTCTATCTGCCATCTATGGAGATGGAGGGTACCAATAGTTTCTTTTGTTGCTCCATTGAGGAGGGAAGAAAAGTTATATCAAACTCAATGAGGGAAAGCATGTAACATTTTATTTGAATAAGTACATTTGTCATGTATAGTACAGCCTCGCTGACTTGCTTATCTGACCAGTTTTAGGGCTGTTAAGCAGTCTCATTATACAGTTATTGCTTCTTTGCTGACTATAATGGCATGTTATTCACCTCTCTACCCTCAATGAGCTTTTTCTGGGATTTGAAATGTGCTGAATTTGAATGGAATGACAAGGAATTTATTTCCCTTGTGGTTTTGTCATTTGTCCTTCAAAACTTAAGATAAGACTTTTATTCCCTGTAGAATAACCTAGGAAGGAGAGCTGCAAGACAGCTCCCTCTAAATTTTGTATTATTTGAGTTTAGAGATGTAGTTGCTGTATGGAGCAGAGTGTGAGCTGACATTCCCTTGGGATGTCTGCACTCCTTTGCATTCCTAGAATAAGAAGCTCAGTTCCGTGAAAAATCCTTGTGGTATTATGAAGGCACTTTTAGTTCTCATGTATGATGGGGGGAGAAGGGTGACAAGCATGCGTGCTTTCTAAAGGTTGTAACAACCTTTCACGTGTCAGTTTTTTTCAGAATGCAAATGTGTTGAATTTGTGAGATACTACAATGTGATACATGAGAGTCAATTGTATAGTAAGTGGGGATGATTTCACAAATGGAAGCATAAATTATCTTAGGTTTATTTTTACAGTAACAGGATCTGTCAGGCCTGCATGTTTATACCTTGTCTCTCAGTGCTTCTGTACTTACGTTTGTGAGATGAGAGGAGAAGAGAGAATGTATGGCTTACGCTTTGTTTAGTTCTCAGTGCACAGTAGTGAAGCAAAACTGCTGTCATACACAGGTGATTTCCTTCCAGAGAGCTCAACAGCATGTTTGTTAACACAAAAACTCCCTTTAGATCATTGTCTTTCATACATCTCTTGGCTACTAAAACCTGTACATAGTTGCAGCCCAAAACCATTTGTTTCAGTACTAGCTCAGTCCCTTTTGAGACTTCTGCAGTGTCTCATTAAGTTTGTTATCCACTTTCTGCATTCAGCAGAGACTTGGATATTCAGCTGTATCACTTGGCAATTTTTCAATGCTCTTGAAAAATATGCTGCTTGTCAGGGAAAAGAAATGATACATCCCAGTTATTCAGCTGCTGCCTTCACCATTCTTTCCACTCTATTCAAAGCACAAGCCAAGACCTTGTTGCTCATGCTCAGTGCCTTGCCATATTCCCAGTCAATGGTTTTTTTGGCTACCATGTTTCACTGTAATGAGACCATTACTAACTTCAGGAATACTCTTGTTTCTGTGAGATAGAATTGATGTCAGCGGTAGTATCTAATTTTTTAGGGACTCAATGGTGTTGACATGGTAGCTACAGCAAGGTGAGAAAAACAGTGCAGAACTCAATCTGCTGAGATTTTATGACATATGGGAAGAATACGCTCCTCTGCTGTGTTCTTTGATGGACTTTGACTCTTGCAGAAACAGAGGGAGGTTTTTATCTGCCTCACCCTTTGTGTACCCACACAGGAATGCTAGAAAGCACAGGGCTGCACTTAACCGTTCTGATGCAGTTGGGCAATCTGTATGAGGATTCACTTGAGCTTTAATGTAACATCCCGATCACAATAGCTGCAAACTTGTGGATGTTTCACGTCTTAAAGGTTTTTTGTTTTGTTTTTTAGCAAACAATCCTGTGAAAGCAGCACAACTGTGGTAAGTGACTGCCCAAGTTCTCTCTATCTCTTAATTGCTATTGTCGAGCTAAAGGGATTCTGGTTACCATTTCTATATTAGGATTTGTTGAAACAAATTCTCTGGTGGGAGCTAAATTGCTTTGGGATTTCTCTTTATGCAGCATTATTCTTGGGGGATGCCTGTGAGACTTAGTCTTTCCATTTTTGTATTGGGTTTGTTTTGATTTCTTTTGGGTTTTTTTTCTGTTTGAGATTGGACTAAAGTAAAGCATTTTTCCTTTCTGCTAACTACTATTATGATAACTTATCTAACATTATTTTTGCCTGTTCCATAAATGTAAAATGAAGAAAAAAAATTTTTACCCCTTATTCTTGCACCCTAATTGTTGTGGTGTATATCTTGAATAAAATACTAATGTCCTTAAGAATATGAATTTTACTTCACTGTAATACTTCCCTGAAGAGAAGGACCCTGAACTATAGGAAGTATTGACATAAATGTATTGATTACATAAAAGCTGGTTTGGTTTTTTTTTTCTCCTGTAGTGCTAAAAATACTCCTGAAGTCCTTAACTACCAGGTAAGAACCTAACAGTTATGTTCCCCATTCCTCTTGAATTCACAGGTTAAAGTCTTTGGGACTGTGAATATGGTAGACCACGTGAGACTGCTCTGTGAGCAACACCTTTACTAGAGCAGACTCTCACATTGGATGATCCCTGTCAACTGGTTCACAGTTGCAATTATCTTCCCCCATCACAACACTTAAGGAGTTCGTTGCTGGTCAAATGTTTGTTGGTTGGCTTTGACTTTTTTTAAACAAGCTCCTTTATACACTTGAGGGGAAAACCTTACCTAGTATTCATCTGGGATACTAGCAGTCAGTGCTACTGAGAAAGCGAGCTGTGCTTTCATCCAAACTGAGTGAGTGCATGAGAACTTAGTCTTAACACTTGCTTTTACTAAAAGTTTCCCTAGTGATTTCATTTCACTGTTTCTCTTCAAGATCTCATGGATATGAGAAATTCTTTCGCTAAAGGCAGGTGACCTTCTGAAGACTGCTATTTTAATAGTAACCTTTCTCACTCTCCACCTTTTGATTAAAACTGACATTCTTTTGATGTGCTTTCTAAGAGAAGCAGTAGATGTGCCAGGTTGTCTCTCAAACAAAAAAGCAATTTTCTTTGCATTTTCCCATGAGAGCGTTCTGACAAGAAAGCACCAAGAGCTCTCATGGATATTCTAAACAGCACTGGAGAAGGTCTGAAACAGTGGGGTTTTTAGATCTCATAGGGAGCGTATTCCTCATGGCCCCAGGGGAAAAAAAAAAGTATATTTTTATATAATTTCACTAACCAAATTCAATGTTTTCACTTGCAGCCACCTTATCATCCTAATATACATCCCGCTCAGCCACACTGGCATCCGCATACACCTGTGAATGTAAGGTAAGCAGTCTTCACAAAAAAGATGATTACTTCTTTCTTTATCTTAATCTGCTGGCGTGAAGCTTTGTTCGATGTACTGAGTGATTTTCTACACATGAAGAGCAAACAAAAGTTGGAAATATGTGAAGTACAGGCAGTATTAAATAGTTTCTATTCAGATTTTACTTCAGAATGTCCTGATCTTGTTGATGAAATTTTTTTCAGGTTGATTTTTAATTCAGAATTTGAAATACAACTTTAGTGCATTTCTGTAGGAAGTATGTTGGATAAGAAAATGCTCAGTGCTTTGATAAAACTAATTGCAATTTGATCAATATTTAATTTCCTAAAACAAAGAAGAAATTCATTTTAGGATGACGTTAAATTATGAGTGAACAGATTCTTGCATTTCAGCACTTTCTGATCTTTGGTAGGAATGCATATGGGAAAATAACATGTTTGTGGAACAACGTATCGGGGACTTTTACAGATAATTAGTGTTAGTGAAGTTACAGCATTGAGTTTTGGATAGATGTTTCACAAAAATATTCCTGAATGAGTTAATGTGCTATCTTCTCACATAATTTCTATTTTGTAACTGTTAATGAGAGAAATTCAGTCTAAGTTAGAATCAGCTTGGTGGAACATACAGTGGAGGCACACACCTGCTAGTCGATGTGTATATGCGTGTACACATGATAGAAATCAACTGTTATTTTGTCCCAATAAAAAGTAACCTTTTTAGGTTACTCAGTTTTTTAGGCAAATAATCACTTTTGACTGAAAAATACCAATACCCTTATCTTCATTTGTATTTGTGTGACATCAGGATAGGAAGCCTTTATTCTTAGTATAGGCAGGCTCTGTAGATGAGTCTGAGCTTAAAATGGTTGAAAAGACAATTTGATCCAAGCTTGAGTTGAAGAATGTAGGAAAAAGGCAAATATGTTATTGGAAATGCTAGGCAGAGGCGCAAGCATACTCACTGTCAGCTCAAAATTGCTAGCATACAACAGGAAAGCAGATACTAGATTCATGGTAGAAACAGTTGACTCTTTAAATTGGGTAACTGACTTTGCCTTTATTTCATGTTCAAGATTATTCCTGATTCTAGGGTTTACTTGTCCATTTTTTGTGTGTAATTTAAAATGTCCAATTTGACTTTATGAAAGAGTGATTGTCAAGAGAGGTTGATGAATTTATAAATTGTGAGGCTTTGCTGAAATTTTTCTAAAGATTTCTTCACTTGTGATATTAGTCTGTAAAGTTTTAAAACCATATAGTTCATTCTGGAGCAGACTGCTATAGAAATAAGCATAACAATGTATTATAATGTGTGTAGACAACCTCTCCCTTCAGCCTCTCTGCTGCCTGGGCAAAGATTAAGGTCAGTGAAATATGAACAATGGCTTTTCTATAGCTAGGCTTGTAAATCTAAAAAACATACTTAAAAGCTCAGTTGTGCAAGCACAGTAGAAAAGATGCTCAGCCATGTTTAAATGTGTGGTTAAAGTAGGAGCTTCCAGTTATTCTAACTTTGAGTCAAAGTAGAAGTGTTGGATGTTTAACATCTTGGATAGCTTGATTTGAGAAAGCTTAATCCATCTAACTATGAACTTGAGATCAAACCACAGATGCATGAAATTCATTCTGCTGGGCATGAAAGTCTAGAATGAGCCAAGGGCTGAAATGAATCTACCTGTGCAATGCATGCTATATGTATATTTTTAATAATTTGTGAAATAATACATGGAATTGTGACTCAGTCTCCTTAGTGAAGTCTTTTCAGTGAAATTATTTGTTTGCAGTTAACTTAATGCTCAGTCTTCTGAGAAAATTCATTGCAACTTCAGTTTGATAGTGAGATAATCCTAAATATTGTCATTGCTTACAACTTGTGCTTCAAATATTTATTTATTTACTGTTGCGGGGGGCCACAATGATTAAAGAGACATTGTAGGGGTGGTTGAGGTTTATATCTCTAAGTAAGGAGCAAATAAGGAAGAAGTATTCTTCCTCTTAAATGCTTTTGCAAGTTTCCCTGGGTAGTCCCTGAGGAGTACCTGTACTAGCTATAGACCGTAGGTGTTTGCCTTAACAAAATGCAACCACACAACTTACAGGCTGCTTCAATGTAATTAACTGCACCAGTCCTGAACCGATGGCAGTATTTACAGAAAATAAATTTTAATTTTAATAGTATTGCCTTTCTAAATTTTTTAGGCCTTAGGGATATACGTTCATGAGCTCAACTGTTTCCATTATATGGTTTATTTTACTCATTTGTTGTATGCATTTAGTTTTCCTATAGCCTCCTCCTCCCTCCCCACCATCCCTCTTGGGATTCAGGAGCATCGATGCATGACACTTGTCTGCAACGCTTTAAAACAGAGAGGGGTTTTGATGGCTGGGCTCTGATACAAAGCCTTTTGAAATCAGCTAAGAGATTCCCATTTCCTTCTGTGGCTTCTGCATCAGATCTAGAGGTTTATCACCATGTCCTTCCCTTACCAATAGCTGCCATCACGCTGTATGCATGCTTAGCACTTGCTGGATGAACTCATGTTGCTATGTAGCACTCATAGGTTTACTTCCATCTCTCACTAACCAATAACTGTGCAAATGGTACAGGCCACCCTATCATGATGACAGGCCATACTGGATCCCCCCAACAAGTGGAGAGGACAGCAATTTACGATATGTCCAGGAGCAGAATCAGAAGAATTTAGGAGGAGTGCAGAGCATGGTGTACCAAGATAAACTCATGACGACTCTCTGAAAAACAGTCATCTTCATTTCACCTGCCATCTTAGACGATCATTGCATTCCATGGTCCTTGTCTGTCTGCAGTATGTTGAAAGTGTATTGTGCATAATGTGTGTGTCTTTGTATGTACATCCATCCCTGTTAAGTGTTCATGGACATCCTTGGGAAAAGTATGTTCCCTATCTTTGTAAAAGGTCTCGGAAAACCTTTTTTGAAAGCTGAAGAGAAAAACAGTGCACAGAGACCAGAAATATTTCTGGGGATTTACATTCTACTGTACTTTGGAATCTGTGACCCTCTGCCTGCTACTGAAGATCAGCCATTCAGGCCTTAGTTATTTTCATTACCTTTTTTAATTTTGAGTCAAATTAGGAGATGAAGTTTGAGAAACTTTGTTTTCTAGTGGATATACAAATAGGAGATTAGAGGGAGGAAAACCAAAATTCACACTGGCAATCCAAATGGCTTATGGACCACCAACAAAGGGAGCCTACTGAGTTAGTCATAGGTTTGGATGTCATTTGTTTTTAATTTTTGTGTTCTGAAGAAAAATAGAGGTGCTTGCCTAACTTTGAAAACAAGTATAGGGAAACAACACTATAATAAACTTCATGGAGTATGTGTATTCCTTTTTTGACTTACTGATTACATTGATAGCATCCCCCCGAACCATACCTGCTGCTATAAAAGCAAGAATGTTTAAAATGAATCCTTGCTGAAAAGGGTGCTGCTCTCTTCTTATTTTTAATGTGATTATGGATGTGAACTGTACAATTGCATAAAACTACCTGCTCATAACTTGCCTCTGAGTGGATTCAAAACACGGCTCTTATCAGGACACTACAAGATGAGGACAATCCAGTGAAATAGATCTATTTTTTTAAGTTAGATATTTGCAAAGTTGAATGTATATTTTACAAACCTAGGTCTTTAAATAGGCTTGGCTGATATTTTCATCACTTGCCGATTTATTTTTTTTTTAAACTGGAAATCATAGTGCCATCTTCATTCATGCATTTATCTTTCTGGAGTTGTTGGAATGAATGAACCTTTATTTGGGGTATTTTAAAAATGAAGTAGTTTTTAACTTGATTTTGATAAATATACATTTATAAACAGCTCTAACTGTGATTTTTTTCAGAGCAAATTTGATAGTGTGTAACTTTTTGTGAAATATATTTGTTTACAAATGCTATCTTTTAATATTTGTTTTGATCTTTCCTGTATGTGCTAAGTACAAATAAAAATTTATGATCTTCCTATTCTGGTTATGATGCATTATTCATTTTTGAAAGATTTTGGGGGAGGATGGATAGATGTGATGATACACCTTATACTTGTACCTGGTTTGCTGTGCTGGATTAATGTTTTCAGTGTTGTCTGTAGAGGGAGAAAAACAATAAAGCAATTGTGCACTGAGATGTGAAAATACCAAAAAGCCTAAGGTGGGTAATCACAGAGGCTGACCTGAGTTTCCCCTAGGCTAGTCGTCTTCTGTTTCAGCAGCACCTTATTTGAGAAAGAAAGAGAAACTTTGTTGGAGCCATTGGAACAAGAGCCTAGTTTAACTGCTGCTCTCAATGCCTTCTGGAGCAGGTGGTTTTGAATACTCACATTAAAGTTGAACATGGTTGCCTCATGATTCACACAAGTTGATAATACAGTGTCGTTCTTGTCATATAACATCATTGGTTTCTGTGTTGTCTGTGTTGTTCCTCATTGCGTGATGTTATCTGGTTTGGTTTATTGCTGAAGGAGCACCGATTGAGGGATCTGCCTGACAGATGTCAGGAGAAGACAGCACAAGGCCTTAACCAGTCCTTAAGTGTTAAAATGCGCCTTGTGCACGCAGTCTGCACATGGGTGATGAACAACCTCTGGGACTTGTGTGCTGCAGTTTAAGTGACCTCAAGGGAAACACTTGTCATTTTATTTCTCTGGAGAAGCAGCTCATGCACCCTCTGTTTCCCTTGCACTTTTTCATCCCACATCTTCCTTGTCTGCAGAAATCTGTACCAGCAAAGCCACCGAGTGATCAGATAGGTAAGAAGAGATCAATTTCTCTGTCCTTCCTTGCTGTAGTCCTAGTTGGCTTATAGCAAATGGGCCAGGATGCAGTTGGAAAGAGGGAGTGTTTCTGCCTGCCTCCTCTCTGACGTCAACATTGTTCTGACTGACCTGAATGGAGATGGTTACAGGTGCCCCTGCACTGGACTAGGCAGTACAAATAATTTGCTTTAAGTTTAAAAGCTTATTTTGTGGTTTTGGCTTTGTTGGTGTTTTGTTTTTTGGGTTTTTTATATAAAATTAGCATGCATTGCTTAGTCACTTGTTTAAAACAATAGTTTGTAAAGCAGGACTCGTGATGTCAGGAATACAGTTTTGTTTGAAGCAACCTAAAATACTGCAGGTGAAAACTAAATTACATGGGGAAAGAGGAGAAAGGCAGAAAATGCTTAGTTAACTTGGCTGTTAAATGTAGTAGGACTTTCTTTTAAAAAATAAAATACAGGGAAGCTCTGGCAATGTAATCTACACCACATCCTAGGTTCATGCTGCTTCAGGAGCCACAGGTAGCTTATGGATGCACAAACTTAATATCCTGGGACTTGATAGCCCTGCTATGTGGGTGTTTATACATTGTGTTGAATTACTTTAACTAGGAGTTCCTCATGAGAGGAATTTTTACTGAAGAGCATGTTATACAGTCACTCTGGGTACAGAGAAATCAATGCATTTTGAATGTGTTTTAAATATACAGGTAAATGTTTTAAGGAAAAAAAAAAAAAAAAAGCCTTGCAAACTTCCTGAAGGAGGTACTGAATCCAAATGAAGCGCCTTCTCAGGGCTACCTGTTGACCTGTGTGGAAAATTTCCTACCCCGTTCTGAAATCAGTTCATTGTTCAAGTCTAAAATAATCTTTTTACAAGTCCAGCATACGCTTAAACTCTTCGATAATTTGATAACAGGTGATAAACACTATCCTTGCATTGGCTTGAGAGGGATGGGAGGGTGGTGGTAGCACAGTGCTAGGCATCTGATAAATTATACTGATCTGAAGTCCTGCATGTAATCAGCTTTGTTCTTCCACATGCTACAGAGCTGCTTGATACATCTTGGCTGAGGATATCTTATCATCTTCACACATACCTTCCTTCAGTGTTTGTTAAAACTGAAAACCAGCTCTTTCCCAGCAGACCTCGGGCCTGTGTTGCCACTCTTTGTATTCTAATTTACAGCAAGATTACTTTTGGCCTATAACAACTCTGTAATCCTGTGTCTTCTCTCCCAGGAAGTGGTGGGGGAATCGAAAAGCAGACGACAACACATCTGCAACTTGGGCTGAAATATATAGCTCCTCAGCCCCAGCCACAGTCCCTGGCACGCAGACTAATGACTAATACTGAGTACTGAAATACAACACTGAAAGCGTTGGTGCTTTCAGTAACTTGTTTTGATGTGGGCTTTTTCTTTAAACTTCCATTTTCAGCTATTTTTCTCTAGCTGATGTGAGTCATAGGCAAAGTGAACAAAGGGATCAGGTTTTGTTATATATTTCCAAAGCTGGTATTTGGGGGTTTGCACACCCAAATCAAGAAGGATCAAGTTGTTCCAGACCCTTTTATCAGTGAACCCATGTGCAAATTGACCAAAAGGAGGATTGCTTTCTTGCATTGTGGATAGGAACAATGTGTATATTGTGGCCTTGTGATGTAAAATGTCGCTTTTCCTTCCTTATGGATGAGTGTTGCAGAAGACATCTCTTCAGCCTGCAAGAGAAAGTATTAGTTTGCAAGTTTGAAAATGGAACGTCATCTGGTAGCAAGGAATGAGCTAGGGAGCATTGAAGATGGGGAAAAAGTGAAATTTAGTGTATCATATGCTTCTCAGATGCCAAGGTTGGCTAGATGGAGATCTCTGAAGGGGAGAAGGAAGACAGTTTGGTGTCACAATCCCTGGTCTTCAGATGAGGTTTTCCACCAGTCATTTAGTTTGTGTGTCAAGTAGTCAGGCTACTACTATCTACCTCAAAGGGGAGAATTTTCAGCCCACATCCATCTAACCTGATATACCAGATCTCTTGGAAATACTGTTGACAATGAGTGGTTTTACTTGGCGAAGGAGAACCAAGGGAAGCAGACATTGTTCATGGCAGCCAGAGACTGTTCAAGCCAGAGCTGCTACAGACCAGCTGTCATTAACGGACATAAAATAGGAACTGTATTTTTTGAAATTGATCTGACTCTCTGTGTGTTATGCTTTGAAAAGGGACAGATCCATTGGGACCATACTACTACTGTTAAGAATTTGCTAGCCAAGATTCTCTTTCGAGAGCCACCTTGAACTAGCACCCTGCTGATCAAGCTTCTGCACCCTAGCTGAACTTCTGCCACAGTGTGAGGATTGAGATTTTAAACCATTTCAGAGTGCTTTATCCTGCTTTACATTCAGACTGCAAATGGAAAATCAGTGCTGTTCAGCATGCTTCCAAGTTTTAGTGTTGAAGGACCTGCAGGAAAATCAGCCTCCCTTCCTCAGCAGGCAGCAGGCACGGAAAGATCCAGCTTTTGGACAAAAATAATACTAGTCAAAGTAGATAAGAAAAAACCCACAACATAAAGGGACAGATCGCATCTTTCCTACTTTAGCATTGCAAAGCAGTGCATGATAATGGTGAAGGCCTTGTTCAGCTTTCCTTTTTTGCATCATCGTGTTGTACCTTAAAGTGACTGGTCAAATAGTCTTGCATACTGTACGTGCCTCACCAAAAACAAAAAACCCAAACAGATTAGAGACTTGATTCAGCTGGAGTTCCTCACCTGATGTGAGTCACTTCCACTAATAAAGCTTCTGGAGACTAAATGCTGCTCTCAACTACTTACTAATGACTGCTTCATGACTGTCCTTTAAAGCAAAACAACTTATTTTCAAACAGTTGGTTTCACAAGTGGAAATCTGTATTTAGTTGGGAAGTTCACAAAGTAAACTACTCTGTGCACTGTGTTAGTAGGCTACTACAGAAAATGCAGATGTGTCTGTAATAACTTGCATATTGCTCTTAACTTCAGCATTTAATAACCTTCAGTTTTGAACAGGGGAAAAAGGTCTTGTTTAAAAGAACACAATATCTCCCATCCAGCTTTCTAAAGATTTTTTTTTTCCTGGATGGAGTCTTGGCAGACTTGGCACAGAGGGAAGATTGGTCAAGATGAGAAGTTTCACTAACCTGATATCAGAGATCCAATGACATTTCTTTTTTTTTTCTTGATTAATGGCTTTCTGTTGACTCTATGGGACTACTCCCTTTGGTTACGCGGTGTCTTACCTTCCATGATGTGTTGCATGTGTCTTTTTTGAAGAAATTGAGTTCATTGTTTCTGTGGCAGAAGCAGCATTCATGATGACTACTTTAGTCATCATACCTTCTGAGAATTGAGGAATCTTCCAATTTAAAAATAAGATTAATATTGAGCTAAGGCTATTGGGGAAGCAGTGGAAATGCCCCTAGGGTTCTGTTTTCACATCGCCACTACAATTAAATTTCTGCTTTTGATTAGTTTGTACTTATAAAGTATGAAAACTAATCAAAAGCAGAAATTTAATTGTAGTTAAACTTTCTAAGTTTGTAATGTGCTTCGGTTTTTATTTTCTTTTCCCCTTTTTGCCTTTTTCCCCCTTTTCCCCCTTCTGCCCTTTTTGTCTTTCCCCATTCTCCTTTGCAGTAGTGTGACATTCAACTTTAAACTATCAAACAAAACCTGCAGCTCATCATATCAAAGGTGAAGATGAATTACATTAAGCAAGAACAGATGTTTCATATGGGAACAGTTTGGAAAATGCATAGTTCCTGCCTTAGTAATGCCATATGTTGAAAGATTGTAAAAATTAGTGGGGTTTTTTTAATGAGACAGTGAAAAACATCCTTTACTTTCTGCTTCCTGAAGAAAGTGAAAGAAGTAGCCACACTTAATGGTAGGAACTACTGAGCTAATACAATTTAAACTCCAGATTAAAAGCCATTTGTTTATTTATTTTCCACTAAACCCTTAACAGTCTGTGCTGGCATGATAATTGCAGTGGTTTACCTGCCATTACCAATGTTTACAGTTAGAGAACCTCAGGGAAGTAGAAGTACAAAACATTCCTGTTACTTAGGTGCTGTCTAAGTTGTGCTATGAGGTAGCAATGAACTTGGTAGCTAAATAGATGACGAAGTGCCTGTGTTCCTTTTTGTCTGCAGGGGCCAGGCCTTTGAATTGTGAGACCTTGTTGGCAAGCAGCAGGGCTAGCATCTTGGTGTCCCTGAGCAGTAGGAGTGTAGGAGTCAGAGAGGAGGGAAGAGCTCAGAAAAAAAATGTCGGCCAGGGGGACAATAAACTCAGGCAGAAGGTTTAGGAGAAACAGAGTTTTACAGTGGAGCAGGGAAAGGAGACTGTGGGAATGGAAAAGAGGATTGAAGGAGGCAAGGGAACTTAAAGACTTCATCATCTGTGTCTTCAGCACCTGCAGCTCACTGAATCAGTAAGCAAGGCTGATTTGAAACAAGACCTCAAGGAACTTAAATGTAAAACTGGTTGTTGTTTCTGTCTAAAAAATTTGAGCCCAGGAGCATTCTGTGTTGTCATTAATTTTCATATTCTACTGTTGTATTTACATTTGCAATTTCTGTCTTAAAAATAATCTGAAAATTGCTTTCATGATAACAGGAACAATTTCTTGCTGTAACTCAGATTAGTTGCACAAGTGTTGCAGTGAGGAAAGAGATAGGACACATTGCAAGTGTGTCCTAAGAAAGCCCTTGCTGTGCTGAGTGATTGATTTTTTGTTACTTTTACCTATTAATGCTGCTTTCTGAGCAACTAAGTGAAAAATTCTGTCTTGCCTTGAGAAGAGTTTTTACTTGCTGTATGCTGTACCTGTTCAATGGCTTTACTGGTAACATGTTAAAAGGGCAGAAATATATAACGTAAACTGAAGTCATTTGTGTGGCAATGGTGTCTGGTATGTTCATACTGAATTTCAAAGTTATAGCAAATTACTCAAAATTCAGAAGACTGCTTTTTTTTTTTTTGTTGTAGGGAATTAGCAACATTCAGAATCTGGTGAATTTAGAAGCATGAAATTTCTACAGTTAGATTAATTTCTTTTAAAAAGTTTTTTTTAAGGAATTTCAGCTTGGAGGGACAGAGGCAGAAAGGAGATTTTGTAAGATGGGAGCATATTCTTAAACCGAATGCGGGGTATTGGCTTGAAGACTAAAGTGATGTCACCTTCCTAATCTGCTACATCTGAGGCTGCTGTAGTTCCTTGGTTCTGAGCCCAGCCTGTAGAGATGCTGAGCAAGTGTTCCAGAGATGTAAATTCACACAGAGCACACATTCAGCCAGCCATGCAGAGGAAAAGAGGGAGAGAGCAGTGCCTTTTACCAGCACCCATGGGCACAAACAGCAGCAAACAAACATGGGGCAGCACAGAGAGTTCAACCTTGTATGCACACAGCCCCACAGAAAACAGGACTATGGTTAAGAAGATGGCCTAGACTTCTGTGATTTGGGCTTGACCAGCCAAGCATACTGACCAGAAGCTTGCTTTCACGAGGCTCGTCCCTTTTCTCCCCTTCCTCTTCTTTTTCTCCACGTTTTTTCTTCCCTAATGCACACAGGTTCTACTCTTTCCTCCCTTTGTCTACTCTTAGTTACGTCTGCTTTTTCTCTGTGTTGCTCCCAGTTTTGCTCAGTCCGTACTCAAATTTCCTGAGTCTACCTGGGTGGTTTGGTGCTTATGTGGTATTATTGATACGGTTTCCTAGGCAGGGCTGGCCTTGCAAGGCTCTCACCAAAAAGACTGATACTCCCCATCACTGCTCTGTGGCGACTGACCATTTCTCATGTAGTTCTCCTAAAACTACCTGTGAAATCCAGCAGTCCTTCAGGGCATGCTCTCTGTAATATTTGTAGCTGCTTATACTTTCATCTGTAAAGTCCAGCAGTTACTTCTGTCATATCCTTTAGTGTCTCCCATTCTCTTCTGTCAGATAAGCTTCAGGTCTGTGCCTGCATCTCTTTCCACGTTCTTTGGCAGGTATGTGATACTGGGTAAGGAAAAGTGAGACAGGGATGTGCTTAACTTGGTTGACCCAAGTTATTTAATGGGTTAAGAGTAAAAGCTGTAGCATAGTTAGCAACCCAAGATCAGCTGCAGGCTGTCTTGGAGGCCTAAGATCCTTCCTTGTTTTTGTTCATATCTTAACCTGATTTAGCTTGCATGGATTAGCCACCCCAAGTTGCTTTATTTCCCAAGGACAGGCATACATTGTCTGTGACTGAAAGGGGAAGGCAGCACTGACTTGGGGGAGGATTTCATCTGTCTTAGGAAATCTTGTGTCTGCTTCTCAGAGTTTTTCTCATCTGCAAGGACATCTGGGGCAATGAATGTTTTTGACAGGTGATTAAATATCATTAGCTCTCCTTATCATTAATTAAAACCCTTCATAAATGAAGAAAAGCAAGTTTATTTCCCTGGAGGGTATATTTTGCATGATAGTTTTGCGAGGCAGTAGTTTTAAAATGATCTTTATGTAGATAAGGTGAAATCTGTGAGGACAATGGCTTTGTTGAGTCAAGATCTGTTTCTTGTTATTATCTGTATTTTATTAGAACATGCTTTGCCGGAGGCTCTGTTCTTGTGGAGAATTCCAGATTACTCCTGCTTCAAATCTTAGTTCAGCATCTTGTAATGCAGGAAGCTGCTGCATATGCTTTTATATCCTACAGCAGAAATTTTTGCTGCTCCCATCACCACTTCTGAACAACCACTTCTGCGCTTCACCATTTTCTTATTCCTTCCAAGGTTGGTTTGTCTCTCTTGGAGAAGGTTGCTGGCTGTTCCTGCTCTGCTTTCTGAGGTGTTCCTAGGAATGGATGGGGCTGCCGATCACCTCTGGCAGCAGGGAGAGAAATCTGCAACACATCTTCCCAGTAGCTTCATAAAGGACGCCAATAGCCATCTCTCCAGTCATCTGGTGGTGTCAAGGCAGAGCATGGAAGTGTAACAATTTAGAAGCCATTTCTGGTCAGCACAGGGTTGTTTTTAGTGATCCTAATACTCTTTTACTTAGGAACATCTGTTTCTTTTATGTGTCCTAGTCTTTGGTTCTATAAATGAAACTTAATTCTCTTTCTTTTAGAAGATGTCTTCCTACCATGGCCTGTGATCCCTTCTTGTATAATGCTGGGTGCTCTCAATATTTTGCTTCAACCCAATGGTTCTGGCCATTAATTGATAATCGTGCAGAACACCACCTTGTTTCCGTCTCATTGCTTCTTCATTAATCTTCACAGGGAAACTTCCAGAGTATGGAAAATTCCTAGAGTCTGTGCTGCTTTACGTGCTCTAGCAACACAAGAGGTGTGTGAGATTCTAAACATGCTTAGAGGAAGTTAGGCTAAAAATTCAGTTTGGTTTGTCTGGGTTTTTTTTAAAATTATTTTGAAGCATGAGGTAGTGATGGGTGTGGTGTTTGTTGAAGGTTATTAGAAAAGTATCACTAGTCCTAGAAGCCTCTGGGGTTTTTTTAATCTACTGTTCATCTATAACAGGAAGGATCTAAACTCAACACAGAGACACCCAAGAGGCACAAGAGTTTGAGCTGCTTTCTGCTGTTGCCCCACCAGCCCCCTCAGGGAAGGAGAAGTGTCCCCCCACCATTTGCTCTCCAAATGTAGCCTGAGACAGGTGGGAGATGCTTATGAGAAGCGTGTGGGGGAAAGGTTACAGACAGGTTACAGGAATGAGCTTGCTCTGGGACACAGGAGAGAGATGTTTGTGCAGGTCTGCACTGTTGTGTTCTACAGGAGAATGAGAATGGCAGCTGGGAGGATGGCATGGAAAGACTCTCTTATCACTGACTGGTTGCACCAAAATTGGAAATCCTTTCACACCAGGCCTATCATGGATGGGAGGAAAGTCCTGAATGTGTTATGATCTTAGCAAATGACGAAGTTTAGTATGTTTGTACTGTTGGGTAGGAATAACCCACTTCACAGCTGAGGCTGTAGGGAATGGAAACTTGGCCAATTTAGGAAAGGATCTACTGGTTTTCAGAAGTTGAGCATAACTCAACAACCCCAGGCTATTTAGGTAAAATCAAATGTCGTGTTCTAGAGAAAAAACAAGAGTAGATCTAGCAGGATGTGGGAATAAGCCCTTCGTCTTTGTGAAGCATTCACAAGGCCCGAGCTGGAATGGGGTGCCCAATTCTGAGCACTGCATGTCAGAGGCAGAGCAAGGGGCAGATGGGGATGGTAAGACAAATCAGAGCTCTATGAAATGTGTGATATGTGAGGGACAACTGAAGAACAGAGCTCTTCAGACTCTGAAGGGAGATATGAAAAGCCTTTTTCAAAAACACAGGTTTCTGAAGCAGAGAATACCCTCTTCACTGTGTCTGTGATGGATGAGAGAGGACATAGAAGGCTTAAATTGTAGCAAAGGAGACAGGAAAGAAAAAAGAATGGGTGTGTAGGCATGGTGAGACCCTGATTACACAGTGTGGGCATAGCATCTCTGCTAGTGAAGGTATCGAAGATTCTTTCAGCCAATCAGTTGGGGCAACATAGGCTTATGTTGCTTTGTTCTGAGGGGAGAGGTGGATAATTCAGTCTTACAAACACTTTTCTGTTCCCTATTTTTCTGTGACCTTGTAACACTGTTTTATGTCTGAATTGTACACTAGAGGCGTAGTTTGGTGAGGTAGGAGGTGGCTGGAGCCCATGAAATGTAGGAATGTCAACTGAAAATAGGTTTTAAAGCAAAGAGTGAAGGTACAAAATTGGGATAGAGCATTAGTAATGTAAATAAAATTTTAAAAATGGAAAAAGTAATCAGAAGATACCTATTATTTTCCCTGTTCTCCAATATGCTGCTTCTCTGGTCAGAAGAAAGTAAGTATGTGAGATTGAGGCTAAAAGCAATACTGAGTATCTTGAGAACTTTCAGCAGCTTTCTTAAAGGCTCAGCCTCTGGTAACTGAACCCTGAGGGAGAGACAAAGAAGGAAGGAACATTTCTTCCTTTACAGAAGAGTCTGTAGGCCCCTGCCTGATATTTCTTGAAGAACAGGAGCTGGTTGATAGGAAACAGCTGAAGCTTGTTGAGAAAATGAGTCTGGTAAATAACAGGGAAAAGAGAAAACCTACAGGACAACCAACTGACTGTTGAAATGTAAAACAAAAGCGTAACATTGGCTTACTGGGAGGACCAAAATACATGTACAAGAGAAGATTAAAATTGATACCTGTCCGTGTATGCATATAGTCTGAGAGCATTACTTGATGTCTGGGGAGCTAGTATGAAAACCTGGAAGGCTTAGGATGCAGTCAGAATGTTTGTTCATTGAAAGTAGTGATATGTTTGCATTAATGAGTCAAGAAGGATGTGCAAGCACATTATCTATTCAGGTAAGCCAGATGGAAGCAAGCAGAAATGGCAAAAACTTGCATTGAGGGGGAAAGTCTCAAGTTTCTAGACTTAAGATACTGGAAGAACAGAAAAATAAGTGAAAAACAGATGTGATATATGATAATAATGATGCTGCTTCTTAGAAACTACTAAGTCTGGACATAACAGATTTAGGCTGGACATAATGGTTGGACTCGATGATCCGGTTGGTCTCTTCCAACCTGGTTGTTCTGTGATTCTATGATAAGTCCCATATGCCCCTAAATTATATACTAGAGAGTACATAGTAAAAACTACTCATGCTATTTTTGTTTGGGGACTGTCTACTCTTCTAGTCAACTGGCTCTGGGGCTGCTGAAAGCCCTGTTGTTATGATTGTTTAGTAACTCATCAATTTATCCATCAGAAGCGCAAGAGTTGTCTGACCACTGAGATGAGTTTGCCTCAATATATGTTAGTTGTTGTCAGCCCTGGAAGTGCGCAGATGACTGCGTCCTTTTCAACGGGCCAGCAGATTCAATGTGGGATTTCACAACTGCACTGCCTGGGTATTGACATCTTGACTGGAGCTTTGTGACTTATTGTACTCGAGGACTTCAGTGCACGATTGAACATCAGCTTTTCTGGGCTAGCTATTTACTTCTTCAAATTAATGGTTGCACTGCAGTTTACATTGTGTGAGCACTCCTCTCCAAACCATCAAGAAATACGTCTAGAGAATTTGGTGCACGTTTGACCTTGTGTCAGAGGGATTTTGGCTCATTCAGTTGCTCGGCTCATTCACATTTTAGCATGGAAGCTACCTCATGCCCACAACAATATGAGGAGTCAATATAAAGATTTGATGTGATCTCCTTGATTTTGAAAAGGCCAGTCAAAAATCTGCTGCACCAACCTGCCAGCAGGTGAAATGAAAGAAATTCCCAAGCATGGTGGGTTTTGTCTTGAAAAAAAAAATTGAATCACAGACTGAAAGAAAATGATGTGCTGAGGCTCCAGCTCAAACTTGATCTTATTTCCAATAAGGTTTTTAACTGTGTGAAAAAAACCAGCTGTCCTTGCAGTCAAAAGATGTCACTTCAATCCAAGGTGCTTGAAGGAAGAGTGCAAGAGAGCTGGTACAATTAGTGTGCAATCTTGTTAGCCTGTAACATTTTTCCCCAGTAGACACTTGCTTGATTTGATCATAGCAGTGAAGATATAGTGCAGTTTCAAAACACAGACAAGTCCTGGATTATCTGAGCTCACCAAAGCTGTCCTCTGTGGATCAGACCCCTATTTGTATTGCCTTCTTAAGGCAAGTAAGACTGCCTTTATTGGCAGTTGTTGCTACATGCCTGGAACCTGCCAAGGATAATATAAAAAACATTCCCCTCTCCACCTCCTGCTTTCGAAAAGTAACCAACATAGAAGTGTTATTCAATTACTACCCAGTTGGAAAACGCATATTGTCAGAAGTTGTTACTAAGAAGACAGTGGTTATTAATGATGTACTGAGATGCATGCTTCAGCATATCTTTAGAAATTATGCAGATGTATTTATTTGCAGATGACTGATTAATTTTGCTTTGAATCAATAAGTAATTTGCAAAGAACATATGTAGCAAGTAGCTGGGTATAATTTATTCATTGTTCCTTTAATTATTCTGTTTTTCTTTATTCTGTAATGTCAGGTTTTCAGCTACTGTTAGTAATAAAAGCAAACAGAAAACACATGCATGTAAAGATATAATTTCCTTAGCATGTTTCAAATGGGCAGGAGATTCATCTTTTCCTGGAATAAATTGTTTTACTGCAACTGCTGTCTATTGCAATACTACAGAATAAGTTAAAATGTTATAAAAAATTTAAGCACTCCCCTGAGGAAAGCATATTCAAGTCAATTGCAGTATCTATGTAGAGTTATCTCAGTCTTCTGGGTTGCTGGCATGGAGAGAAAATATCTTTTCTGGAAATTCATCATTTCAAACAGTAAACTGAAACAGCATCAGTTAAAACTACTGCAGAAAATCAAATGTCATTTGACACCTCTAAGTTAGAGATGATGAATTAAAATTTCAGCATGTTCCCATGTGTCTATATATATTGTAGGCTGCAAGAGTTAATCTTTTAGCTAAACATATGCAAAACCATTCTGTTAGTTTACCAGCATAGGTATGATTCCTTTTTTACTAAGTGCTATTTTGTGTGTTGTTACCTATAAAAACTTTTATTTCCAAAGGGATCTTTCTCCTTTTTTCCCAAGTGACTATTTTTTCACACAGCTAGTTTGCACCATAAATTTGGAGGTCCAAACTTTCTCAGGCATGAAATGCTGTTCTGGGACTGTTCCTTGCTCTGCTCCTCTGACAGTTTCACTTTAAAGGAGTTATTGTTTGCTGCCTGACACATCCCATGTGAAGTTTCGAATTCCTGCAGGATAAATGCTGATGGTTTTGAGAATCATATTTCATAAGCCAGTCAGAATTTGACTCAGTGTGAGAGTCTAGCAAAGATTGTGTACACTCTAAAATAAAACAAAATTCTGATATTAAATTCATGCCAAGCAAGCAGAGGCACTTTTTTTTTCTCACCGTATGAGTCTCCTGATAACAGAAAACTGTCAAGATTTGGGATATACCTTGTTAAAAAGAATATTTACGAACCAGCTATGCATTTTTTTTCTCAAGAGAGTTTGCACTCTATCTCTGCAGAAGTACAATTTGTCCTGCTGTTTGCCACTCTAACACGAGCTGAATTTATTTTGTAGCTACCCCTTGAACAACAGTGATCTGCATCAATTCAACATTGAGGAGAATGGTGGAGCACCATACACTGCAAAAATGCCTGCAAGGCACCACCACCACCATCGTCATCACCACCACCACGCGAATTATGGTGCCCTTGCTCCTGACAACAAGGACATTGTTTCTGGAGTTCCAAACCCAAACAGTAAGTCCACTGCGGTGTATGTAATTTGAGTTACTGTGCTGCTTTCAGATTTGTCTCTGGCAAGAGGGCAAAGGAAAACAACATGTGTTTTGAGTTTTCTCCTTGAAGAACATGCTTCCTGTTATTGTTTGCTGGCTTTCTAGTATGTGCAAATGAGACAAGATTTTCAAACTTCCTGGCTTTGCTACAGGGTTGCGGGATTTGGTGTTAGATTGGTGTTCCGTAACTGAACAAATACTCAGCTAGTCACAGGTATTGAGTCTCTGGTCACCTGGCACAGGCTATTTTTTCATTATTCTTATTCATTCCTATAGTCTCACAAACCTATCTTCCTCTGCCGTTGCCTTTTACTGGTCTGCCCAGCTGGCCTTTAGCACTCATGGTTTGGATCTGACTCTTGCTTTCATGTCTGGGAACAAATGGCAGAAATTCTGGAGCACTGGACAAGCAACATCTTGCTCTTAGTTTGGGTAATGGGAATAATTCCTGCTCAACCCTAACTACAATGGCTGCAGAATGCTTGTTTGCTTGGTGGAGAAATTCTTGGCTTGTAGGAAGCAAAGAGAAGAAAAGCCTGTGCATGATGCAGCCCTGGGGAATTCGGGTGTCCCTGCTGCTGAACATGTACAGGCCTTTTTTAAGGTTACATAGCTTGGCCAAATGTTTGTAGGTTTACACGGGAACTGGAAGAGCAGCATCCCTACAACTGAGCAAGCCCACTTCTTGCTCTCCAAATATATAATCCCTGCACTCTGCAGTGTGAGATGCTGAAGCTGTGTGAGAATTTCAGAAGACGGGCAAAACAAAATATAATCTTTTCTTTTCCATCTCTCAAAGGGACAGGCAGTTCTTCCTTTGCCCATTTTTTGTCTTTATTATAGTAAATCACCCTGAGATAGGCATCTGTTATGGAAACTTTAAACCTAGGCTGTTAATCTGACAACTTTCAAATTTCTGAAACCAGGATCTTCTAACGGACAGTGCTGTGTTGCCTCGACTGTAGGCTGTCCTACCTCGGCAGGAATGCACAGGCATCTACCTGTACAGGCACTTTAATTAGACTTTCTTTCAGAAACCCAGAAACGATTTTTTTCACTTACTTTCCCAAGGAGGAGATAACAGATTTTAGGAGGGAAGATCAAGAAATAAAATGCAAGGCATTACAGACATTTTAGAAAGGAATCCTAAAGCAGCAGTACAAATTGCTTGCTGGGGCTTTCAGTGAAGCTACTCCCTTAGGAGCAACCTCCAGGAGACATGCCATGTCTTTCATTAATGTTATGCTCCATGCTGGTTTAGCTTCACGCTGTGGAGTGTGTGGGGCCACACGGCCAGTGTGGCTTCCCTGTATCCCGTGCTGCCACAGCAGCCCAAGGCAAGACACTGGGTGCTCCTGCACTGCCAGCACGTGTCTGCATCTCACCCATGGTCTGCAGTGTCCTGCACTGCCCAGGAGAGCTGTGTGGATCTCCCTGTTGGATACCTGCTTGGGCAGCTCACCCTGGGTGTGCACCTGCTGAGTCTCGGCCACTGTACGTGGGGCTGCCATGAGCAGGAGCTGAGCGCTGGCAGTGGAGGGATGTTGGCAAGGCTGAGCTGGAAGGCTTCCCCTAGGCTGTCAGCCTGGTGCAGCGGAAGGCAGTGACCTTTCTGGGGCCTGTGCCAGCACCTATTTTTCTTTCCCAAATTAGAGCTGAAGCATGCCAGGAAATTCAGTTCCAGCCAACCTTTGCTGCTTCCCAGTGTCCCAGCCCTGAGGACACTGCGGGTCCTGATGCCCCTGTCCCCTTGCTGAGGGCTCTCTTGTCCTGCCCACAACCCCAGGTCCCATGTCAGCCCAATCATAGGGGCTTCAACACCTGCTTCAGAAACACCACAACATGGCCTGTCTCCAGCATGCCACAGCCATGCCATGGGCCTTGCCAAGCTGGGACCACCTGTAGTGCAGATGATGAAAGAAAGAACAACAAAAAACAGTAGAAGATGTTTATTCCAGCTTTGTGTCTCCTCTTAGGCTGCACTGCTTTCCTACTCCTCCTTGTTGGTGAAATAAGCATAGAAGAAGCTTAAAAATAGCATAAGGGCAAGCATCAGTAGCAGTTCTATTTGTGTCCAGTGAACGTTACCTGCAAGATGAAATGTGGGGCCCTGGAGGCTGTCCCCCTGGACACAGGCAGGACAAGCTCTCTCCGCAAATCCCACACCACTCAGGGGACTCTCTGGCCTGTCCTGCAACTGTGGTTGTCTGAAGGGGACTTTTAACAGCTGAGACGTGCATGTAACACTCATTCCTGGAGGTAGATTTACCTTTATCTTCATTTTGTCTGCTTGCAGCTGGTCCGTGCTAACTATTTGATTAGAGAAAGGTAGTCAGTGCTGGTTCCTAACATGGCCTCAGTAGTGCCAAATCATAGAATCGCTCAGTTGGAAAAGACCATTGAGATCATCGAGTCCAACTGTACCTGTCCACTCTTAAACCATACACCTGAGCACTTCATCTACCTGTCTTTTAAATACGTCCACTGATGGTGACTCAACCACCTCCCTGGACAGCCTATTCCAGTGCCTGGTAACCCTTTTGGTAAAGAAATTTTTCCTGATGTCTAATCTGAACCTCCCCTGGCACGACTTGAGGCCATTTCCTATTGTCCTATCACCTGTCAGCTGGGAGAAGAGGCCATCATCCACATTGCTACAAACTGCCTTCAGGTAGCTGTAGTCAGTGATAAGGTCAGCCTCCTTTTCTTCAAGCTAAACAACCCCAGTCCCCTCTGCTGCTCTTCATAAGACTTGTTGTCCAGCCTCTTTACCAGCTCTGTTGTCCTTCAAATGCCAACTCTGGGTTTCTCTGAGGGAGGACAAAGGGACATGGGCACCTCCAAGGGGAGACTGCAGTGTGGGCACACTGGCTGTGTCCATCTGAGCTGTTCAGGTGGCTGTGCCTGCTTTGTGCTGGTTTGTCTCAACACAGGCATACTGCTCCACGCAACCCATCGCTCATCCCCTGAGGAGACCTGTGTCCATGCACACAGCAGAAGGCACAAAGCTTTGTGAAAGCCTTTGAAAGGCCAGTCCACTGTTAGACCTGGCATGTTTGTGCCATTAGATCCGTGGTGGTATGGATAGGACCACTTGCCTTAAAGTGGAGTCGGTTGCTCATTTGCCATTTGGGATGACAGGTCTGAGTGCCTTTGTAAGGTTGATACTCAGCGGGCTTGGCTTGGTTTGTTTTTAATGGATTCATTAAAATGCTGCTCTGGCTATTTCAGCTGAGGAAACTGTCTTGTAGAGAGCCGTGGAAGAGGCTCATAGTGAATGTGCTGAAGCGGTTAGGAGTGTGCTGGCTGGCTGTTGGTTATCTAGGGCGACACACATGGCAGACTGCTTGGGACAAGAAAACTCAGGCAGACAGGAACTGATATCGGGTCTGCATCAGGAACCTGGGTACATGGGGACTGATGTCTGTCTCCAAGCTGTGTGGAAAGGCCACTGCTGGGAAAGTGTTTCTAGGAAGCAAGTTGTCACTAACCTGGGGACACTCTTGGGGAAGGGGGTGCTTGTGATAAAAATATCTCAAGTAGAAATGCCTGGAGAGCAAAAAGGTCTCTCTGTGGGGAGAATCTGCTCTCCTATAGGAAAAATTCCCCATGAGGCTCAGAGGTAAAGCTGTGCACACTAGCACTTCACTTCTGATATCTTGTGGCTTTCCAAGAGACCACGGGCATTTTGTGACTTTTTCCTGTTCCTGTGGACTGGACTCATCTCTGAGGTGGTTTTAAATTCATCTGAAGTAGAATGTGCAGTGACCCACCCATACATACCCAGCATTGGGTTGAGAGGGAGAAAGCATCTGCCTTTGCTTCTCCACTTACACCTATTTCAATAAATTCCAAAGCTTCAGCACAATTTGAAGTACATGGGCAGGAGAGAGGGAAATAGCAGTATGCCCATCCAGGGTTCCCTTTAAATACTGGTGCACGTTTCACAGCAAACACATGGCCTGGGATTTTATTTGAGAAAACAAACCTTGGCCAGACCTGCCTGATTTTTCACATTCCAAGTAATTTGTCTACTTCGATTACTGGAAGAAGTGAAATCCAGTGAAACAAATCTGACGTGTGTGTTTATGAAGGCAGTTCAACAGAAGATGTTGTTTCCCTGCACTCAGCCTGATTATTATATTTGCAACGCTGCTGTTCACCTCAAAGCTTACATATGCAGATCGTATCCTTTTATGCGGCAGATCTTTCCCTGACGTGTTTACAGAATCCCAGTCCCAGGGATCACTGTATTGAAGAGCAGCTAACCTTACAGCACCCACGCCTTGACACAGAGAGGGTGAGCTGCTTGCTAAGCCTAATTGGCATGGCAACGTTGTGCATGGATTACCAGGTGCACGTGAGGAAGAATTTCTCCACCATGAGAGCAGTGAGGCCCTAGAACAGGTTGCCCAGGGGAGTTGTGGCTGCCCCATCCCTGGAGGTGTTGAAGGCCAGGTTGGATGGGGCCTGATCTAGTGGGAGGTGTCCCTGCCCTTAGCAGGGGGTTGGAACTAGATGATCTTTAAGGTCCCTTCCAACCCAAACTATTCTGTGATTTTCTGTGAGCAGACCCACTGGCAGCAGCTGAGACTGTCACCAAAAGTAGATGCCAACAAGTGTGCAGTGTAGCAAACAGACCTTTTTTGACGGAAGACAGTGAATGAGAAGAGGGGGCCCAGCTTTCCTCTTGGAACTCTGGGCTCAGCTTGCAGGTTATCACTTA
The DNA here is from genome assembly GCA_013389865.1 of Piaya cayana. Classification (NCBI taxonomy): domain Eukaryota; kingdom Metazoa; phylum Chordata; class Aves; order Cuculiformes; family Coccyzidae; genus Piaya; species Piaya cayana. Next base: position 55,348 of record WAAB01006876.1, read on the forward strand.
CAATATCCTTTATTCCTGAACAGGTTGCTTCAAAAGTCCTCGTGTAACCCTGAGCAGAGAATGGTACAATACAGACGAGTTTCAGACTGAAAACATTGCTTTGAAAGATGACAGTGCTGCTAGATCCTTTCTTGAAATAACAGCCTGGTTTTACCAACACTTAATGCTGTTTCAGGAAATGTATGCTTTTTGTGGGAATTCAATTTTTTGCATTTTTAAAACTCTTATTTTCAAGGCTGAGTTAAAAGGCCAAGTTGGCTACCTTTTCAACAACTCTCCCTTTAAGCAAAAAAACCCAACCTTGAATAATTTTAAAATGGCACTTTTCAATTTCTGTATTCTTTCTCAACATGAAAATAGAATTGCTGTGTTTCTTCAAGAAACCTCCATCGTCATCATGTCTTGTCTTACTGCTGTGGTAATTTATTCCCAGGTATCACTGGGGAGTTTCACAGTCTCACATTCATGGAAGCAGCTGTGATGTGAGAAATGTGAAACTCTGGCATCACTAATTTGTGATGAGAGACCACTGAAGGGAGGTCAATGCTGATATTGTAACCCCTTCCAGGACATTATTACCTCAGGGTCTGATAATGTTTTATCAATGCCAAAACCAGCTTTTTTGATTATATCCCTATAAGCTGGTTTTAGCAGTTTGTCTTTAGTCAGCAAAGTCCTTAATGTATATTTAAACAGCTGTAGAATTGGATCTTAAGGGAGTAATATTTAATATTCTTAGGACAGCTTAAGAACCTTATCTAAATAGAACTGCAGCCAGTGCAAAGTTTTTATTGATTTTAGTGGGCTTTGAATCAGGCTCCAGAGATTACCAGCTTGTTCCTAACTGTTACTACCTAGACTCCATGGCAAAAAGAAATGCAGGAGGACACAGGAAATTGTTAAATCATCACATGATGAAGCTCATTTTTATCAGAATACTTGCAAATATACCTATATATGATGCACCATCCCCAAGATGTCATCAGAGACCTTTCAGGGCTGCCTCAAAAAAACATTTTTCCTTGTTTTTTTGTGCCGGTGGTTTGTTCAAAATCTCTGTTGACAAAGCACAGTAAATTCCTGACAATAGTCTTAAGGAGACTGGCATATAAATAAAGATGTCTGAGAGAAGCCAAAGGCAATACTCTGATCTCTTTACACATCACATGTTCTGAGAGTGGCACCTTGGCTGCACAAATAATCCCTCTGGTGTCAATTGAGTTTTAAACTTATTGCAGGAGGCAGGAGGGGGAGCGTAAGGAGAGAAATATCTAGTCCAGAGGTGGCAAAAGCCCTGCTGAAATGCAGGCACGGGAGAGAAGGAGGAGGAGGAATTTTTTGAAAAAAAAGATATTTGACTGGCATAATTACAAAACAATTTAGGTGGTTTTACAGGGGAGATGGATTGCTGACCTCTGTCTCTTCAGATACAGCTGAGTGTCTTGCTCTTTGATTCTTCTGTATCCTCCTTCAGACTCTGTTTTTTCTCTTTCTTTCTTCTGGGCATCTTTTAGAACTGAGCTCAGGACTTCCCCTTCTTTATGATGAAACTTCCCATCTGAAGAAAATAGAAACGGAGAGTGTGAAGGTAGTTGGACCATGGCCAGCCCTGCACGTCAGCATGAACAAGGTATAGCATATATGTATATATTTCTACATTTACATGCCAGAGAACCCCTTTATAGTTTCATATTCAAAAGCTGTTGCCTTTCCAGCTCCAATTCAAATCAATGTTCATCTACAATTGATTTGCCTTTTAATCACCTCTCACCTTTGCCTTATGGGACTGGGATTTGGTTTTTAGATGTAGCATTTCCTTCAACTTTGCCTTTCAAAATTTCAGAAGCTGTGGCAACAATGGTACGATGCAGTTTAGCTGTGAAGAGTTAGTCATCTAGGCAGCTCAGAGCTGTAAAAGAATAACTCTTCTAGTGATAAAAAAAAAAAAAATCTTGTTCTTCTACATCAGAAGCCTGTGTTATGCCTTACCCCCCTCCACTCCGTCCCTGCCCCTGGCATCTGATGTTAGCGGGTGTTTCATGAGTGAGTTTTTGCAGGGGTGGGAAAACAGCCACGTCCCACTCTTTGTGCCAGAGATCAGAGGCCACCAGGTCACTGGCTCCTTGTATCCATGTGGGGAAAAATCCACTGTGCCTGCACTGTGGAGTGCCTTGAGATGAGTCTGGATAGAGCCACAGAGACCTGAAGCTCTGGTTTTCAACCACGCCACTCCTGAGCCAAACCCAGAAAAGCCAATAAGAGCATTGCCACTGCCTTCAAATGAGGTGGGTGTGGGCCCCCAGTGACTTTACAGGCATGTTAAAAGAAAAGCAGTGTTTTGAAAATTTTCTGTCAATTCATGGAATAACTCAATTAAATGGCTTTACCTTCAGTTTACAGACAGCCTTTTGTTCTTGATACTATTTCAACAAGCGTTCGGAAAAATGAAAATCTAAGGGGAGGTGGCAGTGTGTCAAAAATAGAAGCGTAAGAGGTCTGTATATCTGTATAGCATAGCCTTTCTGTTGTCTGGATGAGAGAATCCAGGAAATGGAAGTCAAGAATGCAAATCAGTGAGTCAGATGTTTCCAATAAAAAAGAAATATTGGCATTTTTTTCAACATTCTAATTAATGTAGGCTAATCCATAATGCAGTGTTTTTTCTGTTATGAAGATTTGCTTGAAGAACCACATTCAGGGGTGTCATGGGTAGCTGAGGACTGCAGTCCTTATACCTTATGAGGGTGGTCATGCGGTAATGACCTATGGTCTGACTTTTGGAGACTTCTGAATTAACAAATCAAAATGGAATATTTTAAACTTTTTCCTAAATCTATTTGATTTTAAATCAGGAGGAGTTTTCATTTTGTCTAACTGGTTGGTTTGAGTGGGGAATAGTTAAACCCTAGAGTAGACAAGCTAGGGTGAAATGGAAAATAAGTCTTTTTTTTCCCCTTGGACGTTTGTCAGGTTCTTCTTCTAGAAATACACTTAACTGTGGAAGTAAGTGCAGTTTTTTATAGGCAAAGCTAATTAAGCGTTGACACAGTTTGCCAAAGGAAAATTCTTCATCTCATGGATTCATCCAGTGAATAATCAGGTGTTGTGAAAGAAACACTGTAGTTCAGATGTAACTACTAATACTCTATCTTAAAGCCAGCTGAAAACACTCATTTAGGTGCCATATCTCAAACATGCTTTAAAGGATGGTCCTACACTACTGAGCTTATTAACAGCTCAGTCTGGCATACATAAATGACTAAAGTAAAGAAGTGAAAGGACTTCTTCTGTGTTGACCACAGTGCACAAGTGGATAAACAAGTCTGACCTCTGTTGTGCAAAAGATTCAAATAGATGCCCTCAATAATACCCTTGTGATCTCAAAATTACTAGATTTATGGGGTTTTTCCTTTCTTTCAATTAAAGCTTAGAACTCTTTGGTTCTGTATTCCACTGTACTGTGCAAGTAGTCCCTGTGACTTCTGCCTAGCAAAGCCTGACCTCTGATCCTCTTGGTTTAATTTCTTCCCTGAAAATACACAGAGGGAGAATTCAGTTCTCCTATAATTAACGGTTTTCTTTGACTTGTCCTGACAGCTCTAGAATCTTGTCCACATTCGGATGGATTATTTATATAAGGACTAATTAGCAGAAACCAGTATCACAGCAAGTCAGTGCTTCACAATAAATGCAGCTGCACAGTAAATGCAGCCTGTGTCTGGTGCGGTAAGACTTCCATCAGTCAAAGTTTAGCTGATGAAAAAGTCTTGCAATGAGCCCAAGAAGTTGCTAAATGCTTCAGTTTCTGGCAGAAGCTCAGCAGAAGGCAAGGCTAGAGACACGGGCTGTCTAATGAAAATCGTCTCCTGGCAGCCATAGAGAATTTGAGTTTAGGAGCTGGGCAGCAATCCCATGAACAGCAATTTCCATGGGAATGCAAAGGAGACCATTCCTTCAAAATGTAATAAAGTTCCCATTTCTGTGCCATCTAAATATTATACATGTTCTTGAAACATGCAGAAAGCACTTCAGTGATCAAGCCCTCACATTACAGGCTGGGGATGTGGCCGACAAATCATTCTGGACTTCTTTTGCCTCTTTGCTTGTATTTTCTTCTCCAAGCACCATTTTCTGACCTGGATCCTAGTGAAATATATACATAGAGCTTGTAAAATTAAAGCGAACAAACTGCAGGTCTTTGAGCTTTGAGCAGAGACTGGAGTTGCCTCATAAGATGGCTTCTCTGGTGAAAGAGAGGAATATGCTGTAAATATTCAGTTAACTCTGGACTGAAATGCTATGGAGCACCATCCAGCACAAAAGCAGTGCAAGTTAGCAGGATTGGCCAGCCCTGAACTGTAACAAGCACCTTTCACTGTGAGTGTGGCCTTCCTATCTCCTTTGTTTATGGTAACTACCTACTCATTCCAGCAGCAAAAAGATTCTAATGAATGGTCAGTGTGTCTAGTTTCTGGCAAAAAAATTACAAAGGTAACAGCTCTCCTGCACCACTCCATTGATTTCCATTCTGCTAAGTGCTTTTTATTCCCTGGTTTTGCATCCTCTGAAATATTATGCTGAAAAAAGAGGGTGAAGTGGTTATGAAACTGCTTCATTTGCTCTATTTCTGAAAATAAAGCAATGGTTTCCACATCTGTTACGGAGTTTCAACTTTCACTCCTTCTCTTCCTGTTACTAATTATTATTTTTTTCAAGCAAAGTGCTTTGGGCCTGGAATTTGTCAGGCTTAATAATCAACTCATAGGAGTATTAACAAGAAATTGGGTAAATTAGATTCAGCAGTTAATTAATTTGATTGCCCGCTACAGCAGACTTCGTCTCGTGGGAATGATGAATGGATGTGTCCAAACTCTTTTCCAGAGCTGTTAGGTATAGTGGACATGTCTGTCCACCTACTGAATGATAAAAGTCCATTTCAACATGTGTTTCATGCCCTTTGCTGCTAGTGGACTCCTTAATCTCCAGGAGACACAAGTCTAGGTGCTGTAGCTGTGCATGTATTTCTAATTTTCTTTCTTGCACACCTTTCCTTAGAAAAATATATTCTCCCATCCCCTCTTTCTCCATGTGTGTGTGTGTAAACGTGTGTTTGCGTGTATATATAAAGACATATAAATGCAATAATGTACTTTTAGCATTTCTGAAATCTTGGGATTCTAGTAAGTGTTAGTCCAGATGTAACTTGTATCAAAATTAAATATATTAATACAGTTCAAATTGTATCTGGCCATTTTCTTGATTTTATGTTCACCATTCTCCTATCACCCTGTGTCCTAAGGTTGATGATTTAATTCTGGTGGCAGGCAAAGGAGATGTTATGATGGTCACCTTCATGATTTCCACTCTAAGATCTGCTTCAGGTCCTTTTGAATGTTTACAAACATGCTTTTGCACCTTGCTCTTTCTTCATTGCTCTACATCTTTGCATTACTATGCTGCGATTTACTATGCACTGTGACTTTTACATATACATGCTAGATACTCTGTCTTCACTCTCTTCATTGCCCTGAAAACAAGTATTACCCAGCTCCAGGTCTGTGTTTCTTTAATTGATCATTGGTGAGTGGTTTATAAACCGTGCTGTCTCCAGGGCCAGCCTATGCCCCTTGCACTATCACTCCATGTGTGAACTCCCCTACACAGACTCCTGTGTCTCTACTTCACGTGGCCTCTGGTTATTATAGCAGTCCTGTGTTACTTTATACTACATCATTGTGTTAGAGTCATAAATATCTGATTCTACAAAGAATAACTGCTTGTGTTATCACTGTTACAGCTAAACCTAGGAAAGCGATGCTGCAGGCAGATCAAGAAAGATTTGGAGAGAGTGAGCCTGATGAGCTTCAGTGGCTTTGCAAATTCTGTTCAAAGCTTAGGGCCCTTTGCTAGGATGGCAATATCATATTACAGGGCTACCCAGTTGTACTGTTGACTCCTTGTAAATGATACCACTTGCAAATGAGCTGTGGATGTACCTGCCCTGTTGACAACTGCAAAGCCTAAACCTACTGCAGTTCCAAAAATCATTCGGGAGTCACAAAAACCCACAAGAACAACTCCTTTTGTTGATATATCTCAGACTCATGCGTGTGATACATTGATCAGAGGCTATACCCCAGCCATTGTGGCTACCATGACCATTATGGTTGTCATGAAACTTGGTACTGAGAGGCAGGATCCAATAATACGGAGCAATAGCATTTTATTAAGTAAATACAATACCAAGAGCCTTGCTCCAAGGATATAAGCAAAACAAGATTAATTGGGAGTTATAACTTTCATTAGACCAACTGATACTTGACCTGAGGAAGGTCTTATGTATCTGATAGCTTAATAAGGGGTTGGTTACTTTGTTTGTTTTTCCAAGAGTCTTTTTCCAATAAAAGATGCAGCTTCTGCTTGCAAACTTTACCTCAAATAAGAATAGCACATAATCAAACAGGTCTTACCATTATAGTGTCTTTTTGTAACTGGTGTTAGATCTCACATGAGAAAACAATCAAGAAACCTACTGATGGAAAGGAGGCGAAAGACACTGTAGTTTTTCATGCATATTAGCAGATGTAGTTGAGTCTGAGGAAACCAAAGGGTTTGACTACTGTGTACTCAGAACCTACGTACCTGTGTTGTCTTCATTAAAATTTTACCTCCCAGTTGCAGTTATGACTAGCAACAAAGAATAAACCTGTATTCCTAAACAACATATTCTGTTTCCCAGATGTCTCCAGCTGAATAAATGTTTGAAACATACAGTTCGTCTAAATAGGCTATTGATAAATTCACAGAGGCAAAAGGTCATAAATCTCATTCTTGCAAAGTTTGATGTAGAACAAAGCATGAACTTTTTAAAGCAGAGAGAATTGAAATGTTAAGTACAGGAGTGGTATGGCTGTGTTTCATACAACTATTTTTATATTCTTTATGCGTTCTTAATATTCAGTTAGCTTTGCAAACCAAAGACAGTGTCACCATTATCTAACACTATGCAAATCCGCCTTTGGTTCTAGTAGCAGCAAATGTAATTGAATTTAAAGTAAATGTTTAGAGGAGAAAAGCAAACCTAAGACCTGAATTATAAAAAGAAAAAAAGGCTCTTAGTTTTATGTGTGTGTATATTTGAGCTTGTTTAACCCATTTCCATCAAACCCATCTAAATGCAATTCTCCAGTGTTCTCCTTCTCTGGAAAAATGAAATCCTGCATCAGTGGTGGAAGTGTTGTGAACACAACGCTATTTTTTAGCAGCACCAGCAGAACTAGAGATGGAAAATTGGAGTGTTATCAGGTATCTTATTGGGGCTTTTTCCTTTTTTTTCTAAACCTATTAGGATGAGTTCAGATTGCAATTTTAAGCAAGAAGATTATTCCTTTCAAATGCAAGCTTAACTCTCAGACTTTCAATGAAAGGGGGATCTCAGATTTTTCAGAATTACATAATAAGAAATGATAAAATTGGAATTCTCATTAACTACTACCGTGTTTATTTTTCTAATTACTTCCATACAGAATGCATTGGTATATAAATGTAAATGAAATTTTAATAACTGCCAACCTGGTACAATATTTGAATATCTACCTGCTATATTTATGCTTCACTCATCACTGCAAGCAGTAAGGATTCTGGAAATGTAAGACTTCTTTTTTATACAGCAAAATAAAGTAGATTACATCTTTCATTCCTTCAGCAACAGTATATAGAGGTTCCTAATGAAGTCAGACTTAGATCTTTGATTTTCTTATAAAGCAGTGAAGTGAACAATAGAAGGTACTGTGTGTTTTGGTATAATCCTGAAGTTTTTTTTTTCTTTTGTTTTATTAATAACAATTATACTGTAGGAGTTAAACTGGAGGATGAACGGGGTTACATTTAAAGATTTGTGGCATTAACGAACAATAGGAACTTATAAAGTTGCTTAAAAGTGCCAATAGACTGCAGTAAGGAGGTGCTACTTTGTGCTGTGATTAGAGTTCACTTTTAGTCCAGATCTGCAATTTCATCACACATATGTGTGTAATAGTCTCAGCTAATCAGCTATGTGAGAGCAGAATTCAGAAAATATTCAGGATGGGCTGCACTGTGGCAGAAAAGTCTGTTGTTACCAAGGTAAGATGGCAAAACATTTTTGCTTTTCACATATATTCAGAAGATAGAGGAGGTCTGGGTGAAGCTGAGCACTCTTAAGCCCCATTGGCATCATGAATGCTACAGCAGGAGGTTTAGACTTTTTGAGGGTTCCCAACTACAGGGCAGCCCTGAGGGCTCTTTTTGTGCTCTTGGTCAATATGGGGTGATTGGACATGGAAGGGAGAACATGAGGACTGAAAAATATTCATATCCATCTGAACAACAGACGGACGACCTTGGAAGTTTTCAAGTTGCAAAATCACCCTGTGTCCTAAGCAAGTGTTCATGGTCTTTTAGTAGCTAGTAAAATATAGTTGTTTTATCTTGCTTGACTGAAATGATATTTAATTAATAACCAGTGTTAAATCAAAGGTGGGATTTTGAATGGCCTTTAGAAATGTCACTGCTTAGTGTAATGTTCTGTCTGCTGTTAGAAATCAATACATTTAAAAGTTAGTAATAAAGCAGCCCTTTTAAAGTGTTTAATAGTGCACTGTGGCTAAGAAGACTATTGGTCAAGGACAATTTGTGCTTTCTTTAGAGTTAATTTTGTCTTTTTTTGGTTATTTCTACTTCTCAGACTAATGAGTATCCCAGAAAAGCCACCCATGGCAAACGAGTATTTCATGTGTCTTTTTCATATGTTTGCCAGAATCACTGTTAAATTCAAGACTGAACAGATGATTACAGTTCCATAAGTTATTCTAGCTAGATGCTGTCACTTTTCATTTTAAGCATCTTCTGTTTCACTTAGGAGAAATGTGGGGAGAATGAAAAGTCAAAAAATATCATCCATTAGAAACAACAAATGTGGGTAGGCAAATAAACATGTAAGAATTCCTAAAAATTTTCCAGAGGGTAAAAAATCTCCTGATGGACAAGTCTTTATCAAACATTAACTCAAAATCATACCTGGCAGCTATGGTATTTCAGATACAGAAGGTTTTGGGACCAACTTTGTTTACACATGAGAAATTAGTCTCAATAGCATTTCTACAGAGGTCTGGCTCTAGCCCTCCTCAGTGTTTACAGAATAGTTTCCTGAGGCAACATAATTTCATTTGTGAAGAAATTTCTCCCAGTTTCCATTTCCTCTCATCCTATCACTTGTTACTTGCAAGAAGAGACCAGTACCCACCTCACTACAACCTCCTTTCAGGGATCTGTTGACAGTGATAAGGTCGCTGGAAGATTTTCTGGAAGAATAGGAAGGTTTGGTATTGCTCAACTCTTCTTTTAAAATATGTAAGATGTTACAGTTTGATTGTTTAAGAGTGTGCATTTACAGTTCTGGTCTTATTGATATCCTGTTTGTTTATACATTAGTATTATATTGTTCTTTTTGTTTTCTGGGTTTATTTTTTTCTTTTCTATGTGGGAAGTTTATTAATGCTGGCATTTCTACTGGATTTAGTTTGTTCAAGGCACAAAACCTTTAGGTCATGTTTGAAAAGATCACTAAACTGGCTTTTCTAGTGCTTTAGATTGTTGATCCAAATCACTGCATAGGTAAGGAGTTGATATCAAGTGGAAATAGCAGCAGCAATGTTTAAACTCCCTAGATTTTTCTTTTCTTTCTGATGAAGGAGATTTTGCATGACTTGAAATTATATGGAAATCCCTTCAAATCCCTTGGGTTAGATTTGCAAAGCCCCTTTACATTCTTAGTGTGATGCAAGAAATCAATATTCACTGCAGTTGATGTATTGTGAACTTTTCCTTCTGCTGGTAGTGGGATATTATAATGTTTCCCTTAGAGTTATCACAGGCGGGGGCAACCACTGAAGGCCCTGGCTGAGCTTATTCCATGTATCTTCACTCCACATCAGTTTCTTGCTTCTATCACTTCAGCTTTTATTTTGTCTTGAAAAAATTATCGAGTCATTAAATATTTTGTAAACTTTTTATTGTATGATGTATCCGTTGGTATAAGAATGGAGGTTTTATCCAGTATTGTTGAATCATGTTATTACAAGTAAAAAATTCACCTTTGACCATTTTGCAGACTTATCTTTCTAACATATGTCACTGCGCTTGTCTTTCATATTAAATCTAGGTTGAAGACAAGAAAGTGTCTGAGAAGGCTCTTCATGCACCTGTGTCACCTTCCTCTGTACCCGACCATATGAAGTGCAACATCCTTAAGGCTCAAGTGGAAGCAGCTTTTAGAGTAGGCACACAGGTAATCTGTGTTTAATATTTCACCTTTCTAGTTCTGGCATAACTTGCACCAGTTTTCAAAAATCACATCATTCCTGAGGGTGCACCTTATTTTACCTCAAGTACCCACATTGACCTAGCTCTCTATAGCTGCTCTGCACTTTCTTCAGGTAACTCAAATGACTGATATGATGGAAGTAGGAATTTGTCCTAACTGACATGATTAATACAGCCAAAAGAGGCTGAGAAAATAGGAGAGAAGGCCCCAGGAAATCTCCATGCTTTGATTTTGTCACTGTAGCTTTTACTTTGTAGCTGAGCAACAATAACCTTTGGAGTTTTCTGAGGCTACGCACCACTCATGGAGCCTTTATTTAAGGGTGTTCTAAAGATAGCATCTATGCATCCAGATGCAACCTTTATTTTATAGGATTAACTTTAGATGTCTGAACGTGAAATGTTAGCTAGTGTATTGTTTTCTTACTCGTTTGTGTGCTAAATTTCAAGCTGCTCTTTTCATTGCTTGGCTAGTGTTTAAAGCGGATACATCCTGTTTCAAAAATACCTCAGGACTTCTAATGAAGTCACGCAACCAAAAAATGTTGCTAGGTTGTAATGACTATGAAAAGCTAATTTCCCAGTCAAAGGTAAATCTAAGTGAAACATAAAATATGTGATTCTTTTCAAATGTAATTAGTGGACAAAAGATAATGTCATTTGTGCCAAAAATAAAGCCAAATAGAATGCTTTAGAAACAAAAGTAGAGGCAGAAAGATTAGTACGATTGTTATCACAAGTTCCTGTGGTATCCTTGTACATACTATACCCTTCAAATGCAAATTATTTTGGTGCTTCTATCATTTTGTTTCTTTTTAAACTAATGTATCAGGTCAACTTGCCCTGCAAAGGATTTTGTTAATAATTATCTTTGTGTATTTGTTGTTCCCTGGCAGATCTTTCATCTGGTCTAGCTAGACCTAAGGAAGTATCAGATTGTGGTTTTTCTGATTGCTTTAGATGTCAGGAACAGAAACGATAAATCTGACAGCATGTGAGGGAAGGAGGCTGGGTTTTTCCTTTTAGTTTTTGCTTAAAGCAGTGCTCTCACCTCTGTGAATTCTGTGTTGTATCAACTGTTTTACGCAGTATGTTTCTTGTTTGATTGCCCTTGGGCTTGCCCTCTGTTTTTTTGTGTGTGTCTTTTCTACAGGATGTCATATTATATTTCTCACATTTGTATTTTCTCCCAAATATGCTTAGTGGTCATGTTTGAATGGATAGTTAAAGACTAGAAGCAGTGTGTGCTGTTGCATTCAGAGTACAGTATTACTATGGCAAGACAGGGAATGTGCTGAACATATACATCTATCTATTCACCTGTCCTGCCTTAGTTTTTCAAGGGAAAACAACCTGGGCTGCTTTTTCATGCGTGCCATAACTATATTTTTTAGCTGCTGCTGTGTTGTAAATAAATTTCAGAGCAAGCTTAGCATTCCTGTTTTCCTTCGTACTTCTGTTGTTTTGCACAATGCTTTAGCGGTCAAATTGGATTAAGTAGGTGTCTGTAGGATTGGCCCCAATGAGAAAAGTCATATGATTTCAGCAAGTAGTTGTGGCTACACGAGCCATGGGGAGAGTAGGCAACGTGTTCATGGTGAAGGAATGAGGAGAAAGCATCTTTCACCTAAAAAAATGGAAGAAGGGAAGGGAGGGTCTACAGGAGGCCGTGATAAACCACTGTACCAGCATGCCATACAACCACCCAGTTATCTTCTGTGCTCCCCCTACCCAAACAACTAGCTGAACACCAGTAGCTCAGCCATTTCCAAGTGGCAGTTCAGCCATCTTCTGGGAAAATTGTTTCAGGGTAGCATTGCACTGCCCAGAGACACAGCATCCTTTTGAGGTAACAGATAAGAAATAGTTTCTTCATGGAAGACAAACATTTAACTCCATGTATTCCTCCAGGGCTATGATTCTGCCCCTCTTTGACCCCTTATGACATATCCTGCTACCTTGTTTGGAGGACTAATCATGTTATCCTCTCCCTGGTTTTGTCTTTTGGTGCCAGTTCTATATTAAATCCCTGAGAAGTCCTGCCTTCTGGTCTTATTCTTAAAACTTCAATTTATCATCTCTTGTTTTCTGTTCTGTCATATTTCAACTTGCAAGGCACCCAGGGCAAGACGTATATCTTAGTTTCTGTAAGGCACAGTATATATTCCTCAAGCTGTAAAGCAAGACAGGCTGATTTTCTTCATGTACAGCATAGATCATCTTTTATTTCATGGTGTCACAAAAAAAGATGAGGATTTGCTCCTCTGTACTTTGTAAAAGGAAGAAGAAAGTACCACACTCAGCCTTATGCATACAGTATTTGAAACAAAGTGCTATTTTAGAGGCTCCAGATATCCTTGGTCTAATCCTTCGTGAAACTTCATGGGGCATCCGTGTTATACAGTTAGGTGTAAAAGCATCAGAAAAATATTGGTGCACTGTAGGACTGGATCCAAATTTAACAAACTGTTGCTTGAAATATTTGTAACAGCTCGCTCTCTAAGCAGTAGGAACATTTTCAATACCATATGCTACTAACATCAGGATGTGACAAATTTATGGAGGCACCTCCTGCATGTAGTAGAAAAAGAAGCTGTTCCCTTTTAATTCTGAGAATGAAGTGAATGTTTACAAGTGAAAATAGAAAAAAAAAAACTGGGACAAGAAAATTTGTGTAGTTTTCTTTATGGCAGCTAGACACCAACTCAAGTGAGAGTCTTGGAAATGAATGGTTCTAGTGCCTATAATTTCAAAAATAAAAACCCTAAGAAAATTATGCAATACATTTAGAAATGTATTCCAGAAGATGGTCTTCACACTGCTTCATTTCAGAGTCATGCTGAAGAGCTGTTTATCACATTCCTAGGGGGCAATACACCATCTCTCGTAACTCTACTCCTGACTTAGAGGTGGAAAATGTCTAAGTTTTTGGTGCTGATCACTGAGCCCTGCGTGTGGTTTAGAGTTATAGAGCAGCAGGAAACTTAACACAAGTGAGTTTATTTCTTTGGTGAGGATGGAAATGTGTCTGTGCCATTGTGGTGACTGGAGAATCAAACCACAGTGTGCATGGAGGTGCTGGAAGCTGCCACGGACACTGTAAGTGAGAAATGTTGAGGAACCCACACACGACTGTGGGAACCTGTGGCTTGCACAGAGTAGGTCATACAGTATCTGTAGGTCTAGAGCAAATGAGTAGTGTTTCACAACACACCTTTCAAACTGTGCCGCAGGGTTCTGCCACCTTCTAGCTGACAGACTGAATATCACAGTTCCCAGATAATTAAGCTCCAGGGGAGCACTAAACATTGTGAAAAACTGACATATTTTCTTCCTTTTTTTCCCCCCCCTTCCTTCTTTTTTTTTTTGCATTTATTCCAGACTCTCCATTTGAGAGGGAGTGGAATAAAGCAGCACTGAGGAGCTGCCTGAATACAAAAGACCAGCTCTCTCTGGCATTTAAAACCCCTTTCCAGCTTGCATGAGTCAGTGCTGATATGCTGTGATTGATCAGACGACTTGTTAGTATCACAAAGAGTCCCTTTTGCCAAACAGTTCATGGCCTAACTGATGGGGGAAAGATACTAGCAGGTTTCAGTTACTATTTATATCCAATTTGGCTCCGGGCAGATCCTAATTATCCTTAGAATTAAGCACAGGCTCCTGAGCAAATGTACAGCTACCTCAGCAGGGTTTTTTTTTTCTTTTTGACCGGCACTGTGTGTTATGTGTTAGTAGTTTGTCCTCTACAAGTGGTATTTGTATTATCTGCCTGTACCCAATCTTTCCTAAATCCTTGGGTTGATGTAAGCCTAGCAGGTTAGCACAAGGAAGGATCTCAGATCCTGCTCCTCACAGATACTCTACTGCAGTTGATTTTTGCATTTCTCGCATCTTTGTCTGCTATCAAGGGGAGGCTAAACCCATTTTTAAGATACGTTTTTGCTGTTTGATTTACGGAAGAAATACAGAAGTGACATTACTGCTAAGCTGTTCCTCATTGAGCATTAAGAGTTTTTTGTTAAGAAAAAATGGTAGGAGAATCTAGTTTGGAGATGTGGGGTTATTTACAAAGACCATATCAAATCCTATTTGCTTCTGCTTTGTGAACCCCAAGGGAAACTCTTGGCTGGCAAGAGGTATCGTCTAACAGCCAGGTTTGGGTTCTTGAGCAATTGATTCCCCTGCCTTGGTTCTCAGTAAACAAAGGGACATTTACACTGAACAAAGAGATATTCAGTCCTCTAGCCCATTTCACACACTCACGTTCTTCACAAGCTTATACACATGCAAATTTTTAGGCCAGGTCGATTGCCATCTCTTTCTTTTTCCTCCCTGTCCTGGAAACGGGTACAGACCCATGATCATGTCGTTTTGCTTTAATTATTGCAAATATGTAAGTGCAGACTGTGCTGTCTAGAGTTGCCTCGAGGAAAGGAGTAGTAGAGAAAATATCTCAGGACATGCACAGGTACAGATGTCATCCTGCAGCCTGTGCTCTCCATACAGATGCAAGCCCTGGCTGCAGATGTAAATGAGACTGGGATCTATGCATTATTTATGGTAGAAAGGGGGCATAAATGAGGTGACTCAAAGTGCTAGTCTTTTAGCTACATTTTTTATGATTCTTTGGCTTTTTCATTGTGATGGCTCCTTTAAGGAAAGGTTTGAGTGTAAGGGCTTGTCAGCTTCAAGGTCCACGTGCCAGGTATTTCTAGAAAACATTCACTGTCTTTATGTGAGCTAGATCTTTGGAGCTTTATTCGCTTAAGGGGATCTGGATTCAAACCCTAATCAGGTCATGAATGAAAATAAAGTAGGTAAGGGGAAGACACTTGAGGATTTATAATCTTATGTGATCTTTCTTATAATAGGAATTAGACAAATCCTCCTGGATCCCCAGCAGAGTTCTTAGCTTTCACTAGATGTTGACTTAAGTACCTTGAAAGGATCAGCTTTTCCAACATTTTAACCTCTTTCCATCATGAATTAGAAGCTGTTTGCCTCCCCCTTCTTTCCTCCCTCCCTTCACCCATCCTTATTCATAGCACAGAGCTACTGCACAATTTGACAGTCTTTATACAGAGATTAGATCTGGATTTATGTGTGTATAACAGGTCACAGCTGAGGTGTTCAGGCTGTGGGGGAAGTTTGCACAGCTCCTTATGTACATGATGCTTTAGCAGAGCTGTTGCTGTTAGTCACCCACTTGGATGAGCAATAAACTCGCTGGCAAATTTCAGGCTAAGTAAAAAGAAGCAAGTGCACTGGGACTCGACTAGAACAGCAGCGAGTGCAACATCGTGTCAGTTATAATTGCTCAGAACAATGGAATTTAAAAATGGCTCAGCTTCAAATCCTCTGTGTTCTGTCACTAGGGGGAAACAGGTTTGCTCAACTTTAAAAGTGAGGCTACAGGAGATGAAGGGTGTCAGAGGTGTAAAAATACAACATTTTTAATATGTGTGGGCCAGGATGATCACTAAACATGATACATGGCAGCTCATTAGAAGTGTGTCAGCAATGATACCTGAAAGTCAGGGAAGCAGCTGAGGAGATGATGCAATAGCCTTACTGAGGTACAGAAGGGGAGGGAGGATTTAGATAAACACAATGTGGGAGAAGGGAAATCTTTAATTTATTCCCTGGGATACTGGAGGCAAATGTGGCAGTAGAGTCACAAGACTGTGACCACGCATTGTGGGTATGTCAGCTCTGTCTCCTGGCTGGCATGTCTGTAAGTGCTAGTATGTGATGAAAGAAGTACTTTTAATTGCAATGATGTGTAGGAGCCTCCCCATAGTCCAGGAGACACATGGTGGCAGGCTCTGTTCAGAGGGAGAATAAGCGAGTAGTCTGTTCCCAGGAGACCTAACCTCGATGCTTTTCTGCCTGAAAGGAGACATTTGACATATTAAATCACCAAGGTAGGTTTACCTTGGCAGGGCATTCTCCCTGATGATGTGTTGCTTAGCCTGTTTTATCTAATGAGGTCAGCTAACTTTGGCTGGCAAACAGCAAAACCGCTCATGAAGAGCTGAAAAATCTGATGTGCCTTATGCCTCCTTAGAATCTTACAGAGCCAGAAGGAGTGAAGACAGAGAAGTACTTCCAGGCCACTGCAGTGAGAGCTATTGCCTCCTTGCCTGTGGAGATCTCCAAACAAACATGTGAAAGTTGTGTTGCTCTCCACTCCTTTCTCTAGCTGGAACCTTTGTGAAACTGCTAAATAAGAGACATCACGTGCTTCATATGAGCCTTCCACACCCTTGTCTTTCTCATGAGAATCTGGCACTCCTCCCTGGCTGCAGTGATCAGATTCTTCATGCAGTCTTATTTGCTGACTCAAGATATTTCTGTTGTGGGTCACACGGGGCTGAGAGCTGTAGCTGTGGCCCCTTGACATGGAGGAGGGACATTGAGGGCACTAGCTCTCCAAGGTGCTTGCTTGAGTTTTGAAGTACAGAGCCTGCTTTACGCAGTGGTTCACCAGCACACAGTCCTGGCCAGGATTAGTCGTCTGTGCAGAAGCATCAAAGAATGCAGCAAAAATAGTGTCTTTCCTCTGTTCTCCCACTTGATACATGCCCGTTGTTCAAGACCAGGTTGGATGGGGCCTTGAGCAGCCTGATCTGGTGGGAGGTGTCCCTGCCCATGGGGAAGGAAATGATTATGTGATCTTTAAAGTCCCTTCCAACCCAAACCATTCTATGATTCTATGAATTCCTATTTTGAGGTCCTGTTCCCATCCTCCTGGGGCTAACTCTTACTTTAGAAGAAAACAGAAGCAACTGCTGTTTACTAGGCAAATCAGCCACCAGAGCTTATGAATTCGTATGTGGAGTGGCTCCCAAGGGCCAGAAAGTGTTCCCACTCTTTCTGGAAACTCAGCAGGATCTAATGTAGCATCCCTGGAGCATCCACCCCCTCCTTAAGGCTCCAAAGGACCTGGCCGCTGGGACAGCAACAGCAACCATAACCTGAGTTATGGGTGCTGAAAATTTTGTAAGCAGTCTGAAAACTGTCAAAATCAGCCTGGCAGCCCAGACCGCTTAGGCATCTGGAAAATTTTGTATTACTTAGATGCTTTTATCCTCTTTTCATCTTTTCGTGAAACTATTCTTTTTTAGTAATCATCTATGAAGAGAGCCTGTACAACAACATTTCTGCCCAGGCATGTTTGTCATCTCTGCTATGATAGAGTAATGTTTTAACTTTGTTTCTAAAACCCTCCAGAAAGTTAATGGTGGATGACATTGGAACATTAATAATTTTTCTTTTGCTCTGGGCTCAGTGCAGATAAGAAAAGAGAATGGCATTGTGTGGATGGATTATATGGATCGACCTTTAATTTTGGATGTTTTGCAGTCTGGTAGCCAGAAGAGACAGATTGTTTCTCTTTGGGTAATTAGATGAATCTGTTTCTGTACAAATGAAGTTTCCAGGTCCACTATGCCATGAAACCTCTCCCTGCCAGTGCAGCTGGCTCTGGATCAGGGTGAAATCTTTCGTACTTAAGGAGATCTGACCAGCTCCATGCTGCTGCCTCTTTCCTTACACAGCTCAGTGCTGGGCTTTCTGTGGGTGACAGTGCCTCTGCCCAGCTCTCTGAATACGTTACCCCCTAGGTACCTCCTGCTAGCCTTGGCTAAACTCCATCATTCCACCAATGGAAGGGTATCCTGCAGTAGAAGCCCAGAACCTGGCCCTAAAAAAAATCCAATATTTTTCAAACGAAGGCAAACCATCTGGGTTTTGTGAGAAAAAAACATCTCAGCATTGTGGGAGTTGTGTGCAAGTATAAGCCTTGTTTTACATTCACATCTGTTCAGGAAGGCTTACAACGTCCTTGTGTGATCAGTGAGTGTGATTTGCTGAGTTAGGAGTTAAAATAAAAGGAACATACTGTCACCTGATGACTGACCTCTCCTCTTTTGAAAACAAACCAACAAAACAAAACTCAGCAAGCCAAGAAGTAAAGCAAGAGCTGTACAGTTCCTGATGGCCAAAGCCCTTTGCAAAAATGTTTGTGGGTAAAATATTTTCTGATGTCTGTTGACCAATGGGCATGGAACAGACACACAGGGCAAGGAGAATTAGCCTATATGTACCCACAAATGCACACCTGTGGCACCCAGAGTGTATGTCTGCAACATCCAAGACTGTTCAGGCCTGTCCATTTCTTTACATGCTCCCTTTCTTCTTCCAGTTTACAGCAGTATTAGTTGTTCACTGGTTTGCAGTAATTAATTTTGTGGGTACAGGATTCTTTTCTGTTCTCTGAAGCATGAGTAATAGTGGGAAAAGTAATACCAAAACAAGTTCCTCAGGATGCTTGGGACACACTCGTGTCTTGAGATGCACCTTGCAATGCAGAGAAGACAAGAGAGTGGTAATATAGTCATAGAGCTGAGAGGAAACCATGGGTCAGCTATTTGGGACTAATAAAGAGAAGCCCTCTCAACTGGCTAATGGAGTCCATGGCTTGAAGTGTTTAAGTGGGTGTTCCTGGTCACAGCCCCTGCATTGCATCCTTGATCACTGTATTCTCTTTTATATTGTTGTGTTCAAGTGCTTCTTAAAATGGAGCTCAATTAATATGGTGAAAATTGGAATAAAGTAAAATTTATGGTTTTAAAGAGTAGCCAATTTGACATATAATAAGCAGTAAGCTTGTCAGGCTTAACAATAAAATGTTGTTAAGACATCAGCGTGGAAGAAGAGGCTGTGTATTAAGTTTCTGACAGCTGGATTCATGTTTACAGCTTTCAGAAACCCAAAAGCTTTATAAAAAGCATGATAATTTATGTAGAACAAAGAAATAATACTTCAGTGTTCATCTATGCCAACAAAGAATGATTTTCAATGCTTTCTCTCAATTCCTTAAAAAAAAAATTTATTTCTTTTCAAGAAAGCACTAGATTTTGGATGAATATTATGCTAGACAGAGCTGCTAAAAGACAAGTGAAAAAAAAGTTTTTTAGAGCTGAGCTAAAGTTCTTAGTTATGAACTTATTATAATTTAAAAATTGCATCCCTGGTCTTGCATATATTCACAGGGTGATGCTAACTCACTGAAAACCTTTGCCACAAAACATTTGGTGATTGAGTTACAATGATGGTGACAGCGGGATTATGTCCCGCTTCTATCTGATTCCTTTATATTTGGAGCATTTGCCCAGAACTAAGGAAACCTCTGGCTAAGGGAGATTAAACCCAAATGTGTAAGATACTATGTTGGGGTGGAAATTTTCCAGTACCTACTGCTAATCCTGTTATACTCTGGGTAAAACTAGCTGTTAATTAGCTTCCTCTGTGTAAACTAGTCCCCTAGGAAAGGGACAACTTGCTTATGAAGTTCAGAGGTTCCCCTTTCTGCTACTGATGCTTTGAGTATCATTATACAACAGGTGCAGCAACGTAACAAGTGTTATTGGGAGACTTTCAAATGAAACATGCTAATTGGTGTTGAATGGAAGGTCTAAAATCAAATTAGCAATATTTTTACATGCATAAAATCCTTTGATTTTATGGATTTGAAGGAACCTGTCTCATCCTTTTTGAAAAGGATCAGATGGATACATTTAATTCAACTTAATCTGGATGAATGGCCCCAAATTATTATGGTTCAGATATTGAACACTGAAAAATCATTGTGTCTTAGACCCATATCAGTTCCCTTCTGCCAATTTCATTACTGATTTTGAGATACTCTTTTGTCTTCAGCCAGTATTTTCTATAGAGGGGCGCAGTATTGTGCTGCCACTGACATTTACACATGGATTATGGAACCCTGCATCACAGTTGAAGAGTGTAATCTACCAACACATGTCCCTATTTCCTCAATAATTAAGCAGTTTTCATATAAGTTATTTTGCAATACTGGTATTTTCAACTCTGTACACAAGTGGTATGTGAGAGACAATACTCTAATTTAGCAGAGAGCAGTAGTGTGTCAAAGTCTCTGTGAACTGCATGTGCAGAGTGATTACATGTAGTGAATCCCATTTTTCTATTCATTTTTTAAAGGCTGAATGAAAAGTTGTCATCATTATTTTGATTAGACTGCATAAATGTTCCTTCTACTCCAAATGAAAGAACAACTCAACATCAGTATGCTTGCCTGCATTGTTCTTTATTATTTGACCTCAAACGCTTTCTGAAGGAACCATAAATTTCATTATGCATTTCTTTCTCCTCCTTCATTCCTATTCAGTTGTTTCCTAACACTGTTGCTCTGCCCTTTGTACATTGCAGTTAATCACAGTGAATCTCAACAGTAGGAGGCGAAAATTAAAATTTATGTGCCTTTTAAATTTGGAAAGAGTGGGTATTTTGGGTATTGCAGTTTTTTGTGGTGCTTACAGGACTTTTTATGTAATAAACAGATGTACTGTCATAAGTGTATGGATGTTGTGCTAAACCTCAGCTCTTTCTTTTTCAGGCTGTGAAAGAAGAGACCTCTTTTGTAAATCCCAGTAAGACCTCCAGCCTGCAGGACCCTAATGTAAGGTCTGTTACTTCTTGTCCGTAGGGAAAACATCAAATAAATGCATGCTATAGTGAATATTTTCCAAAAATTATCTTGAACAGGTGTTTCAGGACAATTTGCCCATCACCGAGTTGCTGTGTGAAGTTCACTAAGAAATGACCTAAAAAGAAGGTGTCAGAAAAGAGTTTATTTTATACATATTTATCAGATATAGCTGAAGAATTAACAAAAGCTCAACTTCCCAATTAGACCAAGTCTATATACTTAAAAAATTGATAAAAGCTCAAGGTAAAAAATTTGGTCTAGTGAGAAACATAGAAAAGCTTATATAAAAATAAGCCAATTTTCGTAACTTTTGGATTAGAAACATACTAGGTGTCCAAACTGGAATATCCTTGTGTTCATGGTTGACTGATTTGTGCAAGTTTTGGGTTGGTTTGGTGGTTTTTGGTTTTTTTCCGAAGAAAAGGTATTTGGTATGCAGCCTTCAGAAAAACAAGCGGTAGTGACAACTTTGATTGCACTTTTATTCTCTTGATAGTGGATGCTAGTCTTCCTTTTTGGGGGTGGTCATTTTGAAGAGGCATGTTAAGTGTAAATATTATTTGAATGGCACAGTGTTCTGTCTTTCAGCAAGTGATTAGGTTACAGCATGAGTACTTGGAAATTACCTCCTTCTACATGTATGGTAGTGCCATCACTTTGGACATCTGTCTGAATTTGAGAGGAGAATTTGATTTAAAAAAATTATGGATTTAAAGTATGGCAATCACATTGGCTATTAATCAGCTAATTATGCCAGTGTATATGCTGTGTATGTTTATGCAAATGTAATATGCATATGTACTAGAGCACTAGTCATCTCGTGATTTGATTTTATAACTTTCTGGCGGTGACTTGCGACTGGAAGCAGACATTTAAACATCTTATAGAAAAGACTGGATGAGGGGGTAATGAGTTGTGTTTGACATATTAATTTTCTGAACTCAAAAAGGAACAGTTATAGTTTTGAAAATTTGTCAACCCTGTTTTTCAAATGTGTTCCTTTCTTATAATCAAATCAGCAATAGTCTTAAAAAAACTTCTCCTTCAAAAATTTCTTTCTGATCAGATTGCAGTAGCAGAGCTGCTAGTGAGGATCCAGTGAGGAAGGTTGCTGGTACTGAGGCAGGAACAGACCTAAGAGGTGATGCTATTGCTTTCCGTGGCAGTCCCTGGCTTGACTGCAGTACAGCCGTGATTCTCAGCTCCTTTTATGTCTCTCACCTTGGGACACCCTCCACAGCTGTAACTTCTCACCTGGCAGGCCATGATTTTCTTATTCATCTGTTCCAGGAGCTACAAAGTCTAGTTAATATTTAGAAGCATCCAGTTTTCTCTTATGCCATTGCCCCTTATAATACATCTGCAAAACTTTCTTAGGAGCACTGTATTCAGATTGCATGTATGTTACGCAGTGACCTATTTCTTTGTTTAATATAAAATGGGTTTCATGTATTGTCTTTGCCACAATAGCCTTTATTGGATTGCTGTCACTTCCAGAAGCAGTTCAGGAGTTCAGGATCACACAGCCCTATGTGATCTGGAACGTGACTAAGGACTTGTTTTTCTTACTCACTCTTCCTGAACTTCTGCATAACATCTGTTGAAAAACCTTTCTGGCTCACGTTTTGTAGTAGAGTCTCTCCTTTATCATCCTGAGCTGTAAATGAGTTATATGCTTTGTGCGGTGAAGTACTGCTCAGCATGAGTAAGGATGGCAACCCAGCTGCAAAGCTAATATTACTGTTTTCTTTTGCACACACCCAAGCTTATGAACTCATAAGAGCCACTTTGGAGCTCTCAGTATGCAGCACTCTAGCGTATATTTGTCTAATATTTATTTTTATCTGGTTTATGTCAAGCACCATTTCCTCTACAGTCGGTTGTGCCAAATGAAATGATATTGTTTTATTGCTTTGTGTTTGTGTCCTGGAGGTGAAAATATACAAGTAATCGATGCTCAAGGATAGACCAATTTTAACAGCCTGCACTCAAAACTCAGAGAATAATGCAAAATATAATCCATGTCTAAACAAGTCTCTTTCTTCTTTAAGAAGTTCCTCTTTCTGCAGGGACATATGAACCTTTGCAGACAGCTAGGATGTGACCCCTTTTCCAATAACATCCTCTAAATTTTTTGGACTTAGATGAACATAAATGAGTCTTGCTCTGTGAGGAATTGCATCTGAGTAGAGCTAAGGGTTAGTTCAAACTAGTCAAACAAGACACCTGGGAGTTTTTCTCTTCTTTAGTTGAGAAATACACAAGCGTCCTTTGTTAAAAATCCCTCCCTGTAGAATATATATTTTTTTCCTGCAAGTACCCATGCAGACATTTCTATAGTCAACACCTGTGTGAATGTTTGAGGAATGTGTGTGTTTGTTGAAATATCTTGCCATTCGAAAAGATTCTCTGTCACAGGTATTTAACAATGCTGCACTCTTTTCATGCAAGGCATTTATAGCAGGGACAAGTGTCTTCATATATTTAATTACTGATGACTGCACAATGCATTAGTGAAATGCTGTTTTTTCCAAACCCAAGACATTGGGAAATTCGTTCAAGTGAGCTAGTAAGCAAACATGCAGTTTTGATCATTGACTGAAGCATGAATCACTCGTGCAAACAGGGAAATGGAAGCTGAGGAAGGAGGGCAGTAGTGCCTCCTTGTACAAGTGAGGAATAGTGCTGGTTTTTCTACCATTTTGTCTATTTGCCCATTGCCACTCTGAAGATTACATTTCTAATGAAGTAACTGCTTGGATATGGCCTGTAATCCCCCTGAGCAATTATTTTAGCATCTGCCACGGCAGACTCAATTTGGATAACAATTGCTATAGCTCTTTGTAGAATTAGTTCTGGTTCAGCTAGTAATTACTCATATGTATGTGTGGTATAGCCACTTTTGCTACAAGCAGGTCTCCAGTCATTTTGTTATATTTTGTTATATTTGCCTCAGAATAATTTTGTGCTTATGCAAAATCATCATGCATCAGTCAGTTTATTCACCTGTTTATTGTGTCTGTGGCAAACTGTGGATCCTTCTATATCTAACTAATTTTAAATATGAGGGAGAAAAAAACACAGCTGAAGCTGAAATTGCTCTATTTTATCAGCTCTCAAGAGGGGAAAGCTTGTGAAATTCGTTCTGTCATTTGATGCACAGGCTGGAAGTGCAAGGCTGTCTCCTGATCTTCCTGTAAATAGCACACCTGTACATGTCAGATTAAAGCTACAGGAGGATATTAGACCACAGAAGGGTACCGTTCTTTCCGCCCTGCTTTTGGAAAGCAGTTCTGTGGGTCTCTATGGCTTTCCCTCCTCTGTATAGGATTTTTTTTTCTCTCCCAGACTGTTTCAAGAGCTGGTTCACATTCAGTGAGGAAAAAGCTGGTGAGTTATTAACTGAATACATGATGCACTGTCCTAGCTTACACTCTCCTTATTCCACAGTTGAGACTAATATAGTGCACTATGAATTGGGACACAGTCATGCATTCCCATTGCTGACCCTGCTTCTTTGCAGATAACCCCTAGCAGAGCAGCAGATCTGGATGGTGGCAGTAGAGGAAGTTGTATGGTCACCTCAGCTGGATCCATCTGGGCTGCATATAACAGAGCTCTCAGCCAAACAAAATCAAATGACAGCAGCTAACGGGCGGGGATTTTCAGAAGTGTGTTAAATAGAAGAACCATGAGTTTTCTTGTTAAGACACAAGAAGAGTTTACATGTCTTTATTACACCTCTGTTGTAACTAACTTGAAAGCACACAGATTTTCATCAACACCCAAGTAACATGTACAGAGAAGTATAGCCCAGATGTATACCTGGGGCATAAGCATTATGGACAAGACAGAACACAATGTTAGTTTACAGAAGAGGAAATACCTGAAAAATGTGTTATTTATGTGTTTGCATTATTTTGCTCTTTATATGGTCTGTGTTGAATTAAGAAGGGTTACAGTTAGTTCACAGTTACCACCTTGCATAGTGAGGCGTATTTTGTTAGGGGTGTAGTAAAAATATGTTTGTGTGAACATTGGTCTAGTTTGGAAATTGCAATGCCATTAATATTTGCAATGATTTTTAACACTACATCTTTTGGGATGTAGGACTGAAGTCTGCAAAGGAGGCAGTGATCATGTTAGTCCCTGTTATGACCACCAAGAGGAACTCATCTGCTAGAGCTAGAAAAGTCTCTGTAACAGAACATTTTCTTCTTTACTGTTTTAAGAGGGGGACCTGCTATGGTTCTGAATGGGCCGAAAAGGACTATGAGGAAATAATTATGAAGAAGTATTTCCCTGTCTGTTGGAAACTTCGTTGTACCCATGTATCTAATTCAAGGTCCAGATAGAAGTGTTGAGGGAAAATTCACTGATTAGATATCCAATTTAATTCAGGTTTAAGACAACTACATGTTTTGATGTATAGTTTTGGTAAGGCTCTCGTTACCTGCCTCCAGCTGGGATTTTTTTATTTGATTCTTTTAACCTTGAGAGACCAGGGTTCAGGCTGTCTGGTAGAATATTTGTATAATGAAGGAAGTATAATTTATTGTAGGAAATACCAAAATGAAAATGTAGTCACATAGATTGTTATCACCTCTGGTCACACTCCCCTCTTTATCAGAGTCCCTGCCCATCTAGCAATCAGGGATGCAGAAGTTTCTTCCCTCCAGTGTATCAAGTGAGTATGAGTCACATAGTCACCTCTTCACCTTTTTATATACCTCACCCATTTCTTAGGAAAGGGATGAGCTGCTAGAAAGATAACCTCTTGAACTTGCTTTCCAGAGAAATTCCCACCTAATTGCCAGCCTGCTTCTTTTGTTAAATGTAATAAATACATGGCTAACGAGAGAACCCAACCAAGATAATTCCTGCCATTATTCCTCTCCTTATTCAAAGCTTTGCCAGACAGAAGCACCATCTGTACAACTTCCACAATGCCTATACACAAATATCTTCTGAAAACTCTTTGAAGTATCTGTTTTCTCTCTGGCTGTGGCCACCTGGGTAAGCCTATAGCGTGTATATGTGTGTGCATGTGCACACATTGTAACACACGGAGTCTGGCTATATTTAACGTGAAATTTAACAGTTCTTATTTTGTTCACTTCTTCAAATATGGCTGAATGTAATCCCTGGTATAACTCTGCTGCATCAGGTTCAGTAATTCCAGTTTGTTAAGAATCAGACCAATTTAGTACAGAAGTCAGGAATTGCTAATACTTTAGAACCAGACAAAATATTTGTTATTCTCAGGCACAGTCCATTTAACAAGCCAAAATTCCATCCTGGGACAAGTCAGACAATAGAAATGTTAGCAAAAACACCTAAAGTTAGTTTAGAAAGTTTAGTAAGCAGCTGAAATAAAAATCGTAAGACAGGAATTCTCTGATATTTATTGGATATACTGATAAGATACTTTTTTTGTCATGATAATTTTGAACTCAGGAAAGTTAAGATGTGATACGTGTCTGATTCGGATGATCTGGCAGAAGGTCTTCAAGAGCTGGTACATGTAAACACTAACACCTTCTTCATCACAGGGTAGATGTTAGTCTTCATTTTGTGAGTAACTGTTTACTGTTACACACACAAAAGTCTATCCAGATGTTAAAATTGTTTAGATACAGTTCTTTGAAGTTATTTTGAAAAACTGAAATAGTAATTGACATTGCCTCTGAGAAATTTTAGTTTATTTATCAGAGAATTATAGAACTGTTGTTTGGAATAGACATTTGGAGGTCATCTTTTCCAGCTTCATGCTCAAAGCAAGACTGTCACCAACACTAGATCAGGTCAGCCATGGCTTTGCCTAGCTGAATTTTGAAAACTTCCGAGGATGGAGAGTATACAGCCTCTTATGGAAAATACTCTTCAAATGTGTGAACACAAGGCCCCACATTTCTGAGGCAGGTAGCCAAGTGTTGTTAGTGAAAAGCCCTCTTCAACTGAAGTCCTCAAGTTGACTGGTCAGTTATTACTGTTCTTGTCACTGTTGCCACTTGCTGTTGTGCACCATGTGGTACATTTGTGGACTGCAATATTTGTTTTCCCTTATAACATGGTTTTGGATTGCTACAAGCTTTGGCATGCTTTACTTCCCACATGGTTTAGGATGTCTGTGGATTTCTTTCAATTTAGACCAACTGCTGCATCACCCTTTGTTGATCCTTGTTATCCAAATTATCTCATCTTTCATAGGATTGCAAATAGCAATATTCTTCTTATGTGGGAGTAGGTATAAGCACCAGCTGGTGCTTTGTGCATTCATTTATTCTAATTTTCTTTGTAAATCTTCCCATCCAAAACCAAATTATGCTATTACATTATGACTAATTACATTAGGAGCTGCTCAACACATAACGTAAAATTAAATGTTATCTCACAGAGCTTGATGATGCTGCACACCAGAAAAGAAGGATGGAAAATATTAAATTATATCAAGTTATACAGGATACAGATGAATCAGGAGAAGTAATCACAGACACACTTCTGAATGCTCAATGCAGAGCAAGCCTTGCTCATACAGATTGTCAGAATTAGATTGCCCTGCTGTGGCTTGTGCACCTGATGTGCACTAGGCTTTGAGTTTGGCTGCCTTTCAAATTATATGACTATTTCCTACCCCTTTTCTGACCCTTTTCTTACATATAACTTCTATGTATCAACAAGGGAGGAGAGTCACTCAAAGCAATGTCTGTTTTCTTGCATTTTTCCCTTTCCTTTCTCATCTGCACAGACTATATTAGGATTTGAATGACAGTTTCTTGCTATGTGAGCTAACATCCTGCTGAAGCACTTGGTGCAGTGTGAATCTCAGCCAATTTTTTCGCTTTCTGCTCATATGACAATATAAGCCAGGTGTAAAACATACTGACATTTGCCTAATCGGTACACATTTTGGATCTGAAAGCTCAATATCTGTCTTCATACACACACTTCCAGTGAATGTCAGGGTAGCTTTCCAACAGCATGTAGGTATGTGCACAGGGAGTTTGTTCTAGCTTATCCAACAATACGTAGTCTGTGCACTATTCCTTTTCCTATTAGTGACACTGACTCAGAACTCTTCAGAATCCTAACTCAAGACAATGTTTTTTTAAGAAAAAAAGCCAACTTTTTTTTTTTTTTAAGGAAAGAAATCACTCTGGAGTGGTTAATTGTGTCCTCAGAGAAGTGAAATTTATTATACACCTACCTACCAGCTGCTTTAGACTTCAAGGAACATGAACAGATTTTCATTCAGAATTTTTGATTTGTAGAAATAACTGTGGCCCATGAAGCTCTCTTAGATGCTCTCTTTATCAGCAGTTCTTACAAAGACTGAAAACTGACACCAGGTCTTCAAGTCTGGGGCTTTATCCACGTACAATTTCTAGGTAGGCAGTTGCTAAGCACCACAGAGCTGAAGTTTTGGAGCAGCCATCCAGCAAGGGTTGTAGCAGGAGGTGTCCGCATTGACAACGGAGACTAAGAATAGGCCACCTGAATGATTACGGACAGCTTGTTTCCTCAAGTCAATGCCTTCAGTTCCCTAGGAAAACAGACATATACAAAAGACTTTAGACAGGTCAGAACCGAAGCTGATCAGAAATTATGTGCTTTGGTTTGCCTGACATTAACTTCAGTGAATCCAAGCAGGTTGTGTTTTCTTAGAATCAGAATGGACTTAAGTCTATGAAGAAGAGTCTGAAACTTAACATTTAAATATCTCCTTCTAAATGTATTGTGAAATATTCTAGGAAAACTAAAAACATTATCTACATTGACTTCTTCCTAACAAATATTATTTACTCTTAAAAAGCTGCTTTTTCTTTTAATCTTTGTCCTCAAAAATAAAAAAAAAGGTTATTCTCCAACTGAAAAATGTCAACCAACATTTCCAAAACCAAAGTAAATAGCTAAATACCCGTCAGGCTGAACTTAGTCCAGTGGACAAGTTAATGAATCTGTTACTACATCATTTTATAGGAACCTCAACCAGTAATTTCTGCATCAAAGTCATAACTTCAAGTGGAACTCTTGCATACCCTTTGCATGACACTCTGTATTAAAGATTGCAGATAAGACACCTAGGTATGTTCTTTGACTTCATTTTGTGTATTGAAGTCCTCTTTGACCCATTGCCTGAAGTCAGATGCTGACAAATACTTTGGAGTTGTATTCTTAGTCTCTGAACTACAGGCAAAGGAGCAATAGTCAGATCTTTCAGATGAGTTTAAGCTGATGAAATACGCTGCTCGAGGTACATCTGTTTGGCTGTGTCTCTTAAACTGCACTTTGGAAAGTGCACTTCAGACTCTTTGAAAACCACAATGTGGCTGTCCTGGTTGCTGTATGGAGAAGTAGGATTTGTAGCTGAGTTTGACCTTATATACTGGATGTGGGCCTGCAGCATTACACTGCACTGGGTGAAAAGAACAGTTTTTGTGTCCTCATTGTCTATCTGTCAGACCACAGGAGCATCACATTTTTGTCTAGACTGCAGATACTTTTTCATTACAAGGACAAAGGAAGGGAGGGATTTTTTTTTTCCTTTAAAAGAAACAGAACTCAAGTGAGGAGGATAAGCTGTATTTGGACTGGGCTGCTGCTCTGTAGCAAGGAGATTTGTTATACATCTGCAATCTATATACAATGCCAGTTTAAGGAAAAACCTTTATTCAGAAAGTCTGATACTGGCAATAGCTTTCAAGAATCCATATAACCTTTTGGACAGCTAACCTGTCTTCTGAGAAAAGCTACCATATCAGAGTGAAAAAGCACATATTATTGTTTATTAGTGTCAGATGTCCAAAGCTTTGAAAAAGAAATAAAAGTGTGAAACCTTAGAGCACAGATTGAGAAAAGATTTGCGTGTGCGTGTGTGTGTGTGTTTACCTAGCTTATTAGGCTATGTCTTTGATACAGAAGAGACCACACCTATCAAATATTTTTTCTTCCTTCCTTGCTTTTTCTCCCCAAGATTTCACTACCATATTCCTGCTCAAAACAATATTGGAAGCCAAAAAATCAGCCAGTGTTGTTTTTCTTTTTCTCCATGGGTCAGCACCTGAAGGCAGGTCAACATTCGTGCAGATGGCTGTATCCTTGTAAATCATGGCACTTTTAGTCTCTATGCTGGGTCCAGCCCTGTTCAATGTCTTCATCAATGACCTGGATGAAGGCATCGAGTGCACCCTTAGCAAGTTTGCAGATGACACTAAGCTGGGTGGAAGTGTCGATCTGCTGGAGGGTAGGGAGGCTCTGCAGGGGGATCTGAACAGGCTGGACCACTGGGTAGAATCCAATGGCATGAGGTTTAACAAGGCCAAATGCCGGGTCCTGCACTTGGGGCACAACAACCCTGTGATCTGGTAGGTCTTTTCCAACCTGGTGATTCTTTGATTCTATGGCTTCCACAAACTGACACATCTTCCCTGTCCCCTGCTAAGCTGACTTGAGGAAGACCTCCATACTTGTTTGAAATACAACCAGTGGGCCATGTGGGAAGAAAAAATTGTTCATCTAGTAAGGAGAATGAGATAAAATAATTTGTCTTTCCCTGGAAGATCCAGTTTAGAATTTGAAAACCACCCCAGTCTTCTGTGGAAACCTGATTTCTGCATTTTTCTTTTACAGGTTTTATCCTCTCTGCTTCTGTCTGTGCCTTTTTTCCAATATGGAACAATCTCTCTCCCTCTATGCTCCCAGTTTAAGACCAACAGATAGAATTATAGAATCATAGAATAACCAGGTTGGAAGAGACCCACCAGATCA
>WAAB01006876.1:86206-157567 GCA_013389865.1 Piaya cayana
CAGCTCCCTCCTCTCCACAACCTCCTTTAAGGTAGTTATAGAGAGCAATGAGGTCTCCCCTCAGCCTCCTCTTCTCCAGGCTAAACAACCTCAGCTCTCTCAGTCGCTCGTCATAAAGCCTGTTCTCCAGACCCTTCACCAACTTTGTTGCTCTTCTCTGGACTCACTCCAGAGCCTCAACATCCTTCTTGTGGTAAGGGGCACAGAACTGAACACAGGATTCAAGGAGCGGTCTCACCAGTGCCGAGTACAGAGGGAGAATAACCTCCCTGGACCTGCTGGTCACGCCGTTTCTGATACAAGCCAAGAAGCCATTGGCCTTGGCCACCTGGGCACACTGCTGGCTCATGTTCAGCCAGCTGTCAACCAACACCCCCAGGTCCCTCTCTTCCCAGCAGCTTTCCAACCGGACTTCTCCTAGTCTGTAGCTGCACAGGGTTGTTGTACCCCAAGTGCCACAGTATGCAAAGGGACAGTGAAGGCAGCCTCGTAGCTCCAGCCCTATGTACTATCCTTCCTGAGCCAGGATGGGTTCCTTGCGTCCGTCTGCACAAGCATTTACATCATGTCTCCAAGGAACTTTCAAGCTAGCGTAATGAACATCTGTGGTGCATTTTTTTTTTTTTAAGCAGTTTTGGTTTCAGTATTCCTGTTGGCTGCTACTCTGAGAACAAAATTATTTTATTGGTTTTGGCCGGACCTTTCTCTAGGATTTGTTTGTGTTTCTGTGCAGGCTTGTGCAAAGGGCTGAAGCTGGTTCAGTAGAGCCAGCCTGAGCTGGCTGCTGCTCAGGAGTGTGCTGAGGCTCTCAGTGCACAGGCAGTTTCTGATGACCTGCCGCTGCACGCTGACATTCATGGTTGTTATTGTCATTCTCACCAGGAAGTGACAGATTTTTATGTAAGGTGCCAGGTCATTAAGTAACTCTTTCTTGGTTCACTCCCTTCACTTTAATGCTATAATGGTTGGATCCTGATACAGGAAAAAGGTTTCCTGTGAATTAATCAACTTGAAATCACACTGCATGTTTTCTTGTTTTCTGTTTTTTTTCCTTAAGTCTGAGTGCTGTTGGTCCTCCAACACTTCAGTTTTTTTTCAGGCTTGCACAAGTCACTACGTATTGGACTTTACACTACAAATGTTGATATGTGCACATAGTAACTCTACTTAAATAGCCAAAATAATTGCAAGGCTTCTCTTCAAGACTTTTATCTTTCTGCATAAGATAATATATTCTGCCTGTAGAATTCAAAAGATAACAATAGAAATTATTCTGCTTTATTGTTGTTTCTTATTCAGGAATACCAATGAGATCTTTTGTAAGAGTTTCTGTGATATTAAAAGTCTACCGTTTTTAAAACAGATCAGGCTCTGTGTTGATCAAGCTGAGCACGTCTTGCATCTAGTTGCTAAACTGAGAGTAGCAACAGTTTTGAGCATGTTCAGACTGAGGAAGAGTGTGTAGACATGAAGCAGGAGCTGTCACAGACTTTTTAGTCTGATGTAGAAAAAGCTATCCTAGCAAGGTTTTAATGACCGCAAAAATCCAGCTGTGCAGTTGGTAGAACCAGTCTAATATTCATCTCATGCTTACAGCAGACTGGATTCAGTCAGTCTCTTTGGGTAGAGGCATTGTCACTGTTCCTTTTCACTCAGAGGCAGCTTCAATTTACACTGTAGCTAACTGGCTACAGTGCAATTAAATGGTGGGTTTGGCTCTCCTGTCAGGAGAAAGTTATATAGTCACTGCATCCAGCCTCTAATAAAAATGATTGCAACATTTTGTAATAAAGGCAAAGAAGTTTTTGATCATAAAATCATATTGTTTTTGTGAAATAAGTGTGTGAGGTTCTTTACTGTGGTAATACTTAATACAAGTAGAGCTTATCTGAGTGGTTACAATCACTGAAATAGGAGTAGAAGTATCTGGTAGTACTCTGACAGGTTTTTTTGTTTGTTTGTTTTAATATACTGTACATTTGAAAAATTTTAGTATTCAAAGGAAGATAATAAGTTTTTCAACTATTACTGGGGTAAAAAATGTGGAACAAGAATTGACGAAAGTTGTTCCATGAGAAGTACAACTAGTAGAGTTGGGGTTATGATTCATGTCCTTTGTACTCTCCTACTTTCAATTCCTCCACCTTATGCTCTGTGGCCTCCCCAAAGACTAAAAAACACATAGGAAAACTGAAGATATATTGAAGATGGCTATGCCATCCCAGTAAGTTTCATTTGTAGCTGGACAGCAGGTTCAGAAGTTATCAGAGATAGCTAATAAAGCTTAAAACCCACAGGGGCATCATAGGGAACTGCATTTGTGAAGATGAAATATGCTTCTCTTATTCTGACTTTAGAAGACTTAATATGGTACAAGTAGACTTGAAAACCTTAATTTCTAATATAAGGAACAAGATTATACCACATCTTCCAGTTGTGGAACGTTCCTTAGTTCATAAGCAGTTCCACCAGCAATCAGCAGGTCTGCTGAAGTACTAACTTAGTATCTGTCTTCAGATTAGATGGCAGAATACCATTTCGCAAATTATTAATCAAGATTTTCAAATTACTCCTTTAATGTCTGGCATGCTTACTATGCATATAGCATTTCTAATACACCTGTGTTGTATTTAATGTGTTGCTTCAGATATGAGTAGTGTTTAAGATAGTTAATGTGTCTTCATGCCACTCAAGCTCATGATTACTCCCAAGGTTGTGAAGATTTTGTACTTAATTTTTGTGCTATTTGCATTCAAGCCTTAGTTATCTCTACTGATAAACAGTTAAAGAGAAGATCTTTTTATGTATTTCCTTATCTTCACTTCTGTCCTTTGCTGGAGTTCTGCATGAACATTCATGAACGTCTGAAACATGTCTGAGTTTTGCTTTTTTTTTCTGGCAAGTATCCTTTTATTGAATCAAAACAATTGGTTCATTTCCTTTGAGCTGCTCTTTCAAATGCAGAAGGATAGTGTCTAATTTCAGGTAAAAAATGCTTTAAGTAGAACTGGTTTCACAATGCATAAAATAGGTTTTGTTAAAGAGATATTTTGTTAAAATATTTCTGACGTGACTGAATTGCTGGGCTGTTATTAAAATGTTGTATTTTAGAAACAATCATTTCCACATGGTCTCTTTACACGGGATCTGTATTTGTAATCAGTTGCCATTTTTATAAATGATATGCAATGTACATGAGAGTGAGTTCGCACATCCTTTTCTGTTCATACACACTGGCCTCTGGACTATAAATGGAACAAAAGGATGAACCTCAATGGGCACTCGCCTCTTTGCAAGATAAATATGTGTTGATGAGTTAGAACTTTGTTGATATGCCTGAAGTAGTTTAAATAAAGACTGTGCCACATATGTTTTTCTTGTTATTTTTAGAAGTCCAGCTCCAGTGCGACCTGAGACTACACCATCAACTGGCCCTACAGAAAAGCAGGAGATTAAAGTTTCTCGTGTGAGGAAGTTAACAAGGCAGTACAGTTTGTGAGTAGCGTATGGCTCTATCTTTATGTTTTTGCCTACTACACTGAAAATGAAAGGGAATGCTAATTACTGCTCTAGCTATGCCTTCTGAAAGGCATGAGTACAATTACATGATAATGATCTTATACTGATACCGTTCCTTTCATCACTGAGAATCTTAAAGCTTTTAATGCAAAATATACCATCCCTATGCAGCTGCTAACCCTCAGAATTACAGGCCGCCTGTCTTTTTCTAGGCTTATAGGTTAGGAATTAAAAACTCTTTGCTACACAAAATGTTGAAAACCTGATGTGAGCTGGAGCAAGTTTCTCTGTCTGCTTCATTGTAAGCCCATTTGCAAAATGAGGAAAACAGTCCTTAGTTGTTGGACGGTCAAGTGGTGCTGTCACCCATTCCCTCTCAAAGTGCACCCTCTCTCTCTGCCCCTCTCTCTCTGCCCCTCTCTCTCTGCAATTGTTTCACATGCAGATATTGCTGAGCCTGCTACAGCTACAGCCATAAAAGTGATCTGTGTCTATAGGACTTTGGCATCCCACTTACACATAATTAATCTGATTTGAGAGTCTCCAGAGACGTGAGGGGCTGAAGAGGTGTGGACATCAGTTTGTTGATTTGTCCCTCATATGAAAGGACAGACAAGGCCACCAGAAACTAAGGAAAAAAAGGGACAGTGTCAACATAAACTTTTTAGTACAATACCAACACCATAATGAAGAAAAAATTGCATGCTATCTACATAGAATGGCAACTACTCATCCCTCCAGCAATTTAACATTCTGATGTCACTAAACATATATTTTTCATAGAAAGTGTCATTGGGCACTGGAACAGGCTGCCCAGGGAGGTGGTTGAGTCGCCTTCCCTGGAGGTATTTAAGGGACAGGTGGACGAGATGCTGAGGAATATGATGGCGTGTTTGATAGGAATGATTGGACTTGATGATCTGGTGGGTCTCTTTCAACCTGGTGATTCTATGATTCTATATCAACATTAGCAAAAGGTTTCCTTCTCACTAAAAGAATTTCATTAAATTTCAGTACGCAGTAATTTTCTGTCTCACTATTAAGAATGGCTCTTGTTATGGGAAAAAAGGTAGCAATCTACATCACCAAAACCAGAAAATTATTTAGGAGAAATGAAAGATTGAATCAAATTCAGACAAGGATGGATAGAAGCAGTCAGCCAAATGGGTATTTGTTCAAGAGACCAAGTCTAACATATGGGAACACAACCACAGCTTGGTCAGCAGGCCACATAAGATGCTCCCTTTTACTATGGTAGATCAACCAGTATGGTTTGAAAATGAGTTAGGAGATGGGAATTGACAGCTCAAGCTAGGAAGAGAACCCAGCTTCCCTTGCTACCTGCTTTTCCTGAAGGTAATGAGTGACAGGGAACTTGGCAGTGTTTGGTAAGAGCAGTTTCACAAAGCCTCAATGAAGCCTGCGTGCTTACTCTGCCCGTCATAGCTCAGATGACAGTGTGCTTTTCTTGAACAAGACACCACTTCTATTACCTCTTTTTCTACAAACCAGGGGAAGGAAACCTCCTATGCATTTCAGGATGAGTCTGATTTTTCAGGATGTTATATAATGCAGGGACTTTTAGACAGCAGTCAGCAAAGGAAAATGCTGTGGCACTGAGAGGGCCAGTTATTTGATTGTTTTCATATGGCAAGTAATAAACAGGTTGTAGTGGGTGATCCTGTTCTTTGAGCAGACTAATGTGCAAGGACAGCTGAGAAATTCATGTGCTGTTGCAGGTATAGTCACAGGTTCTGTATGCAGACTTGTAAAAGTTTTTTACTTAAGTTTTAACCTAAGCAGGTTGTTAAACTTGGTCCTAAAATACTGCTACATGGCAAACAAAGAAAACAGAATTATGCTGTGTAGACAATTTTTATGTAAGGTGACCTATGTGGTGTTCTGTATGCACAAGCAGAAGTTTCCCATGGGATGATCAAAAGAAAGCAGTAGGATAAGTTGTTGAAGACAGCAAAACTAGTGAGAAATAAGTCTTTAATAATCCGTGTGAAAAAAGATTGCTCTAGGGTAGGTGAGGGCTGGAGAAAGTGTGTTTACCAAGAAATAGAAGAAGACATCCAAAGGAGAGGCATAGATACTAGGACACAGAATAATGAAAATGGGTACCTCAAAGGGTCATCCCTGAAACAGAATCAGCTATTCCTAGATGATTCTTGTCTGAGAAAGTGTTTAACCAACCTGTTCTTAAAGGGCAAAGGGAAAATCTTTGGGTTGGAGATTGAGTACCTTCCATCTCTGTACATGAACAGTGAGACTGTTCCCCAGAGCTGCTGATCACCTGCAGAATGAGTGGCCCCACACCTGAGAATGGCACCAAGGAAAAGCAGAGAGGGTGAATGAAGATGAGTGAGAGGTTATCCTATAGAGAAGGGAAAGAATACTAAGAGCAGTAGGAGTAATGGTACCACAAAGAATTCAGCAGTGTCTGGGAAGAGAAGAACTTAGGAAGGCAAGAGCTGAAGTGATGAATAGTGTAGTGGGAGGTAAGTGGGATGGGAAAGAGACTAGAGGTAAGGTTTTGCAGTGGAAAAGTCAATAATAGTG
Organism: Piaya cayana; assembly: GCA_013389865.1. Lineage (NCBI taxonomy): Eukaryota > Metazoa > Chordata > Aves > Cuculiformes > Coccyzidae > Piaya > Piaya cayana. Next base: position 92,291 of record WAAB01006876.1, read on the forward strand.
TTTTGCATACATAAGGAGAAGCAACATCTAAACAATACATATTTTAAAAAAATATTTATGTATTCAGGAGTGAACTATCAATTTCTGATTGGTGAGTTTTTGAGGAACCACTTTTGAACATGTCTTGCCCCCATATGTGTTTTCAGTGTTAGACATGAGGATCAGCACCTCATATGCACTTTAAAACATCTAACCACAGATGTCACTTATGCTATGGCCGTGCATAGGACTGAAGGCTCTAAGATTAAAAATACCAACTGTGGTTATGTTTTTGTATGCCTAAATTCTATTATATTTAAATTAGCTTGTGCCTTGACTGTCAATACAGGAAATGGAAGAAATAGTGAAGAAGTATTGTGAAAGAATACAATGAGGAAGGCCAATTCTCAGACTTTTAGCTTGCATGATAATAGCTCAATGACTGATAAGACTGAGCCCTAACCCTTAACTTTAGTTCCCAGGCACTAAGAAGCCTGCCTAAACTGGTAAGTTCTAGACAATTTTCCATTTCCTTGTATACAATAGAGCAGCTTTACCCAGCAAGTATGGGGAGGGTTCCAATTTATTCCTGCTGAGAGTGGGGACCAAAGACTGAAAAAACGTCAGCTACACGTTTCTGAAAGAGAGATTAACTAGGTCAACAGCCCAACTCTGGTTTATTGAATTACTAAAACATCTACCCAACAGGTCCAAAAGATTTTGTATCTTTTTACAGCATAGAAACTGTGTATTGCATATGGTCTGGTTCTGAATTCTATCCTTACCCAGAATTTAAAAAAAAACCACAAAGAATGGAAAATATATCATTAATCACCCTAGCATTCTATCGTAATAAAACCCCCATAGCTGTCACCCAAACAACCCGCCATAAGTTTGGGTACCCTGCATATCATGTAGCTTTGAAGCATTGTGTTGCCCAGGCCTGTTGCCTACACAAATACAGTTATGTTCTAGAAGTGTGGTTCAAACTGGTATGACAAGCGTCTGTGTGCTGTGACTACCTAATCAGTAGGTTAAATTGGTGCCATTTTATGAGCAGAAATATTTTTTCTCATAATTTGTCTTCGTTCTTTAAATTGCCAAACTGTTATCTCTCTTTTTCATACATCATTCCCAGGAACAAAGGTTCTGTAGGCCGAAGTGTGACTCTGTTTACCTCAGTGCAATTGCAATCAGCAATTGGAAACATCCTGATTTAGACCTGACTGATTCCATTGATTAGTTGTCAATGGGGTTCTACGAAAGTAAATGAAGATATAATATTCTCTACTGGTTTTTATTTAGTGGTGACAGTAGGTGAGATGGAAGGAGCTCAGCTTGACGGCCTAGAGCCCAAGGGGAGCATGCAACCTGGTTTTAAATAAAATGTTTTCTCTGTAAACAGAATCAACAGGAAAAAGATACCCTCACAGGAATATTTCTAAAGAGCTCCTTTTCGGACTTTGATTAAACAATGTCCTTTAAAAACAGAAATAGCTCAGACTAGCTGCATAGTGGGTATCAAATCTCCCATTGGTCTAAAGCAAATAAAACACTCAGTCCCATGGATGGATCTAACCAGATCTGCTCTTATCAATACAGCCAGCCTCTGCAGAAGTGAATAAACTTTAAAGCAGAGCAATATCAAATCAGTTCATTTATTCATATATAACATACTCCATAGAAACAATACTTGCACATGATGTCCACAAGATTTCCATTCACAGATAAAAGTTATCTAGACAATTGACTCTTGAGGAATCTTTAAAGCTTAGAAAAATCCAATTTACTTGAAAAGTTAGCTGCATTACAGATGGAAGAGTAAACAGAACTTAACTCCAAAACACTACACCTGGCATGCTGGTTTCCTCCAGTACAAGTACTGTCAATGTCTGGTGACATTTTCTAATGAGAAGATCTATCTGCTTTTATCAACTGCAGTGATGAAGATGATCTTCCTCCAGCACTGGCAGCGGCAGCAGCATCAACACCTGTGTCTTCAGCATCTCCTGGGTCACAGAAAACCTGTACGCCACAGACATCAGAAGGACAAACACAGGTTTCCCCTGGCGGCAAGGTAATATGCAGTGAGATGAGATTGTGTCAGTTCAGTGTTCAGGAATGGTGGAAGGGAGTTACATATAACTTGCTTTCCTTAGGCAGAATAATTCTACATTTAAGGGTAGTTTCTAGTGCAGAGTTGTAGTAATATGTTTGACCTATTGTGTAAGGAAATATTTAGAGACTGCTCAAAGATCCAAATAAAATTAATAATAGTTTTTCATCAACATTAGGGACTGTGGGCTAGGATTAGATTAAGATTTCCCTTGATATTAAGAATGTACAATTTTGTTGTCTGTCTTTTCTGAGTAGCCATGGTCTGAAATCTGGAATCCATTTGGCAATCTATGTTTTACAGAATAAAACATAACAAAACCAACTAACAAATCACAGAAATTAAATGTTTTTTTCAATGCTAGGTTTGTTCTTTGCCTTTAGAGTTCCACAGATGCTGGAAGTACGTTTGCTTTGGAGCCAGGTGACCTCCTGATGGATTTCACAGAGGCCACACCTATGGTAAATAGTTTCAGTTTGCAGTCAGGAAAATGTAAAAGTTTTCAATAATTTGCCTGCAGCTAAAATGAATGGGACACTATGCAATGTGTTGGATAGTGCAATAGGATTGAAGTAACTTTCCTTGATATTTGGTGATCCTGAGCATCTGTCAAACTCAGATCAGGATCTCCAAAGATAAGTCCATACCAACAAATATTATATCTGAGCTTTTGAATGTGTGTGTTTCTTCTTGGGTGACTTCTCATGTCTCTCTCCTAGCTGGGTATCTTCACACCTTGCTGCACTGGTTTCACAAGGTTCTTTATCCCTTTAACATAGATTCCTATTGTCATCATAGATTTGCTTTTGGGAGTTGTCTGGAAAGTCCCTTCTTCTCCCCACAAGTTTTGTTCAAACCAACAGCCAATCTGAACACATGTACCTGAGCTTCCATGTTCCATTAGCAGTGTGCTTTGCTTCACTTCAAGACAAAATACTCTATAACATGTTGATTGTTAACTGTTTTTTAGAGATATATGATTTGTATTTTTGCTTAAAAGCCAAGGAGAGATGCTGCTCCCACTTAAATCAAAATGTCTCGTCTGCAGCAATCTCAGGCTTCCACCTCAGATTACCAGCAGATTACCTGAAGTATGATCCTTAACTTTCTCCAAGTAATTCTGCGTTGCAAATAGCTCTAATGCAGATAACTCTTTTGCTGTCCAAACCTCTTTTCTGTCTTCATCTTCTCAAAATCACATTTAAAGAATATAAAAAGCATGACAGGGGCAGCACTACATTTTTGGCATAAATATTTTTGGATTAAAGTGCTTCTGTTCTGGGCATTGCCTTCACTACACAGTCAGGTCCTTGTTCACAGTATCAGGTGCTTTTTGCATACACAGATAGTGTGTGTTTTGCTTCAGAGACAGCAAGGTGCCTGTTTGTGAAGAACTGCTTGTGTCCTGTTACCACTGGATGAGAGACTGACTTCCCCTGCAAGTCTGGTGAAGTGAAGGATTATCTCTCCTAGGCCCCTCCCTGCTTGCTGAAAGGATGTGAATATTTAGCCGTGGCTTTTTGGCCTTAGAGGCACAAGGCAATGAGCGTGGGGTGTACTACGTCTAGAGACTTGCTGCTGTGGGAAGACAGGTTCGATACAGGGGACCAGGCAGGAGCTAGGGAGCAGCTGTGACTGTCACAGATATGCTGCACTTTGGAAATGGACAGTGGCCCTTGAAGGACAGAGATTGCTGCATCTCGCATGCAATTTTAAGCCTGTAGGCTTGTTTCTTCACTAAGTCCTTGAGGGCACTTTGTGTCTCAATAAGAATGTTCTTCACCTGCCATCAATGTGCTATCAGTACCCACCCTCTTCCCGCTGACTCCCTTCTTATCTTTGCCCTTCAACCTGTCTCAGCTGGACAGTCCTTGTGCCTCAAGGCTTTTCTAGTGCAGATGTTGAGTCTCTAAACTGAAATTTATGAATGGCTTAAGCTCCTTGAATCCTGAGGTCTCCTTGGTGGGAGAACTGTTACAGCATTAGCATCTACAATGAGAGTACAATGCTTACTGCTCTTACATCCACTATATCATAGAATCATAGAATGGCTTAGGTTGGAAGGGACCTTGAAGACACTTAGTTCAAGCCTCCTACCATAGGCAGGTACATCTACCAAGTCAGGCTGCCCAAGGCTCCATCCAACCTGGCCTTGACACCTCCAGTAAGGGGAAATCCACAACCTCTTCAGTGTCTCATCACCTTCATCATGATCAGTTTCTTCATAATGTCTAATCTAAATCTTCCCCCTTCTAATTTATAGCCATCCTCCTTCATCCTACACTATATGCCCTTGTAGAAAGTCTCTCCCCAACTTTCCTGTAGACCCCCTTCAGGTACTGGAAGGCTGCTATTAGGTCTCCCCAGAGACTTCTTTTATCCAGGCTGAACAACCCAAACTCTCTCAGCCTGTCCTTGTAGCAGAGGTGGCTTAGCCCTCTAATCATCTTCGTGGCCCTCCTCTGGACCCATAAGATATAGGAGTGACTTGCTTTTGCACTGGAAAAAAACATTTCAGATTAGGGAGCATCTACAGAAATGAGAAGGTTTATCTGGAACCTTCTTGAAGTGCCAGATGATGAAATTATCCTGTTCCAGAAAGCGACAGGAAGAGATGTATTTAAGCTGGGCAACTAGCCTTCCTGGCCCCTGTACCTTTCTGAGGGAAGGGAAAACAAAAGGGAGAAAAGGAAAGAGAAGGAAATGCAGCATTCTGCAGTCTGTCTGTAGTTTGGGTTGACAGGACACAGGTAGACTGAAACTATTATACCTGAAAGAAGGTTGCAGGGAGGTAGGTGTTGGTCTCTTCCTAAGAAACAAATGATAAGACGAGAGGACATGGCCTCAAGTTGCATCAGGGGAGTTTTATGTTGGGTATTAGGAAAAATTTCTTCACCAAAAGGGTTATCTAGCACTGGAACAGGCTGCCCAGGGAAGTGGTTGAGTCACCATCCCTGCAGGTATTTAAGAGAGATGTAGATATAGTGCTTAGGAACGGGGTTTAGTGATGGAGTCAACAGTGTTAGGATAACAATGGAACATGATAATCGTAAGAGTACTTTCCAACTTAAATGTTTCTAAATAGGTTAGATCGTCCTTCTCTGTATTACCAACATGTTTGTAGCTAAACTCTAAGTAATTATCCTTTGTAGTTTACTAATAGATTTCTTATTGTAAAATCATTATACCGTATCTTACTGTATTAATGAGAATTTTTTTAAATTACTCATGGAGACTTTAATAACTGACTTGTTCTAGATAACATAAGTTTGGGGTTTGTTGCCATTTAATAGAAGTCAGCATTACACACTTTTCCCTAAATATTTTATCTGGTCATGCTTTCCCTTTTCCTACCCCACCATTTGCTGACATAATACATCACATTGTGTGTTGATAAACTAACCTTACATTACTTTCTTGGTTTTAATATTTCTGAGAGCGTGTACTGCACAGCATCAATCAACCCTTTTTGTTTTATTTAACATCTATAAAGGTCAGCTTGTTCTCTACAGAGCAGTTATTGTTTACAGACCTTTCTCTGCAGTTCCACTGTCTACAGGCTGCTCCCTACTGAGGTTTGAATAAAAAGTTTACTCTTAAGGAGGGAGACTCCAAACAAAAGCAAGCTAAGAGGAAATGTACAACGTTGAGCTAGTCTGATTATTTAATAATTCTGTTGAATTATAGAATAACCAGGTTGGAAGAGACCCACTGGATCATCGAGTCCAAACATTCCTATCAAATGCTAAACCATGACCCTTAGCACCTCATCCACCCATGCCTTAAACACCTCCAGGGAAGGTGAATCAACCACCTCCCTGGGTAGCCTGTTCCAATGCCCAATGACCCTTTCTGTGAAAAACTTCCTCCTAATCTCTAGCCTACATCTCCCCTGGCGGAGCTTGAGGCCATTCCCCCTTGTCCTATCCCCTGTCACTTGGGAGAAGACCCCAGCTCCCTCCNTCAACCAACACCCCAAGGTTCCTCTCCTCCAGGCAGCTTTCTATACAAACTTCTCCTAGTCTGTAGCTGCATGTGGTTGTTGTGCCCCAAGTGCAATACCTGGCATTTGGCCGTGTTAAACCTCATGCCATTGGACTCTGCCCAGCGGTCCAGCCTGTCCAGATCCTTTTGCAGAGCCTCCCTACCCTCCAGCAGAGATAATACATGCTGTCATTTAGGTTCAAGATCATGCAGAACAGCATTTTGTTATGTCAAGTCAATGGTAGTGTGCTGGTTTTGCATGCTATGGCCCGGCCCTTGGGAAGTTGCTTGTTCATTGAACCCATTTGTTTCACATTCAGTGACAGGAACAGTATCTAAAGGGGTCATTTATACTGCCTGATTTGGGGTATTTGCTTGAAGTCATAAGGGTGGAAGTTCAGGTTCCTACATAGTCAGAGTTCTTTCTGCAGAGGGGCAAGCAGCTGTCTTGTCTCTGTTGTCTGTACTAGAGACTAAGACACCGATATCTTACCCCTAAAAACAACTTTTAAAAAATATTTTGATCATGATATATATTACCAAACTTCTCCAGTTCACTGGAGAGCTGTTAATTTGAAGCAGTTTCAGAAATCTGCCCTTCTCTTTTATAGCATTACTGGGAGAGAGTGATTAATAGTCACTGACTCAGCTGCATGATCTTCATTGTTCAGTGTCTAGTCATTGATGCTTCTTGATGGCCCTGGATTTTATCTCTGTTTTGCTGCTGTTGCCCATACAGTGGGATCTTTAATAAATGCTAAGAGTTACAGTTTAGTTAGAAGTAGACCTCACAAACTCAGAGCAACTTATAAAAACTGAAGGATTAGTGAAGGGTTTGGATTACTAGGATTCATCTAGGCTGCCATGCAGAGATCAGAGCAATCAAATTTATCTACTCAGTCAGTCTGGAGGAGCTACTGTGATACACACAATAACCAGCTGAACTCTAGTGGTCGCTTCATCATCAATATTTATCCTGCCGTTACTGACAGGCTAATTGTGAGGCAGACTGATTTCAGAAAATCACTTTGCAGGAGAAATAACGTACATTTACTACTGCAGAGTGCCTAGAAGGAAAGATATCTTTTTATGCTCTGCATTCCTCGAACGATGTGGTTTATTCACACTTCTATTAATTTTTCAGTTTTCATTTTCCTACAATTAATTGGTTACAACACATTCTGTGCTGTCCTTAAATTCATTACAAAATGCTGAAGAAAATCGTCTTTTTATACCACTTCACTGTGATTTTAAGCATCATACCTGGCTTGTATATAAACAAGATTGAATCCCTCCTGCCCTCTGTGTCTCAGAAAAGAACTGGATTGTTAAAAATATACAGTATTATATATGGAGAATTATAGTATAGCATTATGACTATCATTATTGTAATTCCTTAAAATTAGTTGTGTCACTGTCACAGGCTCTTTCTGCCACGAAGTTATCTCTCTTTTTCTCTTTCTCTCCCACTCTCTCCTCCTAGTGTTTCTCGATTTCATGGAACTAGAAATCAAAGCTTGACCTCCAAGCTATTCTGTATGAATGCAAAGCTTGCTTCATTCATGATAGAAAGCTTAGTCTTAAGGTCCTGAATGAATGTAACTGCTGCTATGCTACACTGACAAATATCTTCCCAAGCAAGAGAGAAAGATGATGTCTGCAAACTTTAGTTTGATCTAGTCATGTAGGACAAAATAAATAAGAATGAAGAGTCTTACATGCAAAATGTAGCTATTTCTAAACTTGGTCCAGGGTTTATAATGCATGGTGGTTGGGCTAGGACTAAACTATGATCACATCTGAAGACATATCAGAGAGCACTGATTTATAGCTGGAAAATGTGAACTATGTGTTCTTATTTCACGCTGTACCAAGTGAATAAATTTCTAGGGCTTCATCTGCCATCTATTGGTGGAAAACAGTACGTAGAAAACTATTTGCCTCTTCAAAACGTGAGATTTAACATTTAAAAGTATACGCTTAGCATGAAAAATAAATAGCCTTCAGTGTAAAACTAGATATTTGAATTTAGAATGAGTTGGAAAACAATATTTTTACTTTACTAATAGCATTAGTGGCATAAGCAGTCCTGTTCATTTTAAGTGATATCACTGAGTCTCACTGAGGATTAGTCAGAAGAGGAGAATGAGTGAAAAATCTTCTCATTCCATTCCCAATTAATATTTCTGCTATTATGAAGAAGAGTTGATTGGATTTTTAGTCACTATATTTTAATGACTATTTTGCAAGGTTGCAGTATACTGAATAACAGAATGGGAAATGTGTTCAGTATTTCTTGCATTCGTTTTGAAGATCTTTTCACTTACTGTGCAAAGCAATTTCTCAGTGGAAGATAAGAAACCTTATCAAACTCTAATAGCTCCAAAACTAGTCCTTTCAGCTTTGCAATTCTGACAAAAAGGAGCTATAACATAATTCAAGACTAACATTTGATAAGAGCATTAGATAGCAAATATCTACCATCTAACTCACTGAAAGTGTGCATCAAGTATCTCTTACATGCCCCAGAGGTCTTTACAACATCTCAGTCAGAGACAGATTTATAAATGCTTTACTTATGGTTAACTACATCTTGAAGATTAAATGTGTCTTCTCAAAAAACTTAGGGAGGCTATGTGAAATGTTACAGAATTAGAAGCTTTGTACTTTAACATCTTCACATAGCAAAAAAAAATTGGAAGCATGGATTCAAAGGAGAATGTTGACAAATCCTGTTTTCTAAGCTGGCTTCTCAATTAACAGTATTTGCACATTCAAGCTTACATATAATGGCCAATTATGAGCAAAAGAATCTGCACAAAGAAGTAGTCTGTCCATTATACGTAGAGTTATATGTACAGATACGAACTAGAAGAAGCAGCATGTTAAATGTACATTTATTCCCAGTTTCAAGTTCATGCCCTTTCACTCCGTATTAAACTAAGAAAAAGCAAAGAGCAGCAATTGCTAAAGTAAACAACTTTAATACAAAAACCTTGTAACAACAGGCAATAAATCTAGTTCCATAGGAACTCAAGGAATACTTTAAATGTACTGATATTACAAAAGACCTTTTTTTCTGCTGCAAGAAAAGGTCATCAACCAGATAGGAACACAATTCAAAGGGGTGCACTGCAGTGCTCAGTCAAATTGAGTATGAGATATTTGGCTGGGAGTTTGCAGAAAGTGGACAGTGCTGCTTGCACTGCAAGGCTCCTGAAAGCACACAGGCAAGCAAGTCAAGAAAATGCAAACTATCTGAGCATCGTTTAAGTTATATACAGCATGCTAATAACTAGAAAGGACACTTAGTACAATTTTAAAAATAACCATGCCACTTGGGCAACTGGAATATTGGGTGAAGACATTTTGGATTGGACTTTCACACCCCCCGACAGATGTTTCTTATAGTCTGCACACATAAAGCACTGTAAATAGGACTTGCAACTAATGTGTAGATCTACATGTTCAAGCACAGGTCTTTACTGGTGGATGGCGGTCTCATAAGCAGTTCATTGAATTACTAATATGCAAGATAACTGAGTGTCTGGGAATGCAGTGAGGCTCAGAGACTGCCTCTTGGATCTTAATTTAACACTCACTTAAAAATGTAAAACTCTGTGACTGCTACCCAACTATTTGGAGCATTTCTTCCATCCATCCTTCCATTAGAGAAGAATGCACAGAGTGGGTGAAAAAAACAAAATGAGATAATGCTAAAAGATTAACTGCAAACAGCTAGATTACTATTTATTTCACCTCTACTTTAAGTTATTTAACTTCATTGGCTCAATGAATGTTTTTTTCCCTATCGTGTGTGTGCTTAGCAGAAGGACAACTTGCTGCACTCTGTAAATGTATGACAGATGACTCAACACTTCCCTATTTTTTAGACTAATTGAAAGTGAATTCTGCAAGAAATAAAAAAAACCCACAAGATGAAATCTATTGCTGACTTTGCACCAGTGGACAATGTGATAAATTTGATATGATGTGTACATGAACGAGAAAAGGCACCAAGAAGGTGTTAAGTGGGAAAGAGTGCAGGCATGATGCTACATTGTGCCTACATTTTCTAATTCACTTCTTTAAATACTGAATTACCCACTGGCTAACTTTCTATAAAACTTGTGAATGGTAAGGGTGGAATGTCAGAAGGTAATTTGGATCAAGACAGTGTAATCTTTTACATGGAGAAGTGACAAAATCTGCCACATACAATTACATTTAGTCATTTCTGTGCATTTTAACATGCTGTCTTAACTGTCCTTTGGCATTCCATGTGCCTGCCCTGTGCCTGGAGAAATTGTAAAACAAGAAAAGTCCTAACTAGAAACCTGGTTTCTGCAAGCAAAGCCTCCATAGCAGGTCTTCCATGTGTTTGGGAGCTCACCTGAGAAGACACTTACACCAGAAGACTGGTGGGTGGTCTTTCACCTGTGTGAGAAATAGAGTCAGGAAAATAGCTTAGACAACCACTAGTGCTCTGGAACTAATGTCTCTGTGGCAGGACATTTGGTGTGCCTGTACGGTGTGTGGTTTGAAGGCTATTTACAGACTCACCTATGAAACTGGAGGACTAAAGTTGTTGTGTCACAGTTGTACATGCAGGTCTTTCTGTAGATGGGTGCTGGATGCTTTTTTCTGTTCCACGTTCCCTAGCGGGTCTGTAACAGGAACTGGATCAGCTCATTGATCCAGCTGAACACTAACCCCACAAAAAAAAAAAAAAAAAAAGATTTAGCTTTAGGTCAAATAATCTGTTTCCCAGGTGTTTCTCCTGAGGACTGTGGGAGTGAAAGTGCATTTGCAAGCAGTGTAGTTTCTCCAAATTGGACTATTGTGGCTACTGAAGTAACTTTAATATGAAGTTTGATCACTTTATGTAAGGGAGTCTAATATGTTCTTGACTGCAATGAGAGCAACTTGCTGATCTTAGGCAAGATCTTAGGGAGGCTGCTCCCTAACCATGCAGAGCATCTGGAACTACGAAATACCATAGACAGGGCACTGTGAAACAGTATGTATGCTTCTCTTTTTGTGTAGTTGGTGCAATAACCTTTTCTAGTCCAAAGCTTCTCTAAGTGCCTCTGAAGTTGTACAGATTGCCACCACTTCAGCAGTGGTTAGGGAAGTCAGAAAACTTGATAATCATAAATGTTGTTGTAGCTTAAAGAAGAAAAATAGAAGAAGATATTTCCTGCAGTCCTTTACTCCTGCCTCCCCATCAAAAATGTGATCATTCTGTGACAGTAAAAGCTTTCTCTCTTTATTGAAATCAACACCACAATAAGTGAAGGGGATCAAGAAAATGCAAGCAAACATATTTTGAACTGGCTGATATCTACATCATGATGCAAACTGAGAAAGCAAATCTTTAGCAAATCTGTCAGAACCTGCAGTTTGTTGTAAATCAAGTCTGATATGTTCAATCACACTTTTTCTCAGCATCTTCTTTTTTTATTTTTATTTCAGTTATTGCTTTACTTTTCAAGTGAATGTGTTTCATGTCCCTAGCAGTAGTAAGCAGGTATAACATCTGCCTAAGAAAAGTGAAACTAAGCAATAGATAGATAGCAATAGACAGGGCTTTTCAGACACAGAGCATCAACTTTTTGGATGTTATGGCTGAGTTTCCTTTTCCACTCTCTAGTAATCCTTGTAATAGAAAAAATGTTCAGCTTCTGTGCAAAAGCTACTTGAAACTAGATGTATCTTTTTATGTTTGCTCTCAAGGAGACAAATACAATGATGAAGCTATTTTGTCTCAAAGTCTTTTGGTAAAGGCATGTTATTCACCTTTCCTTTGGCCTGAGAAGTACGTAATTCCTTTTGTCTCAGCAGATGTGAAGTTCATAATCTCTCTTCCTTGCTGTGATTAGTGACAATTGAATTTAGACTTCAGAGAGTAACTATTGTGTGTTTGTTTGCTTTCCAACTCAATAATGAATTGATGTATGTGTAATTCTTATTCACATGTTTTCAGTGTGATAGCAAGTGTGATGCTAACTGCTTGGCTGTTCTGTGGAATTTCAATTGAATGCCTCCAAGTTCCCACAGAAAATGGAAACATCTGCTTTCCGAGCTGTTTTTTGACTGGCTGGGTGACTCAACTTGTAAATTCAGCAAAAAAGAGCAAGTAAACTTTCCTTTTATTTGCCACTCAATTGAACAATCAGAACTGATAGGAAATTTTTTTTTTATTCTTTGATTAAAGTAAAATCTACTTGTCTACATATTCTTTCAAAAGCCTGTCTTGTGGAAAACATCCTGAGCCAAATATCAGAGAGTGATAAGGGTTGAGAGGAGGATTGGGCCAGTTTGGAATGTTTTATTTTAGCAGTTGTAAACTGTTTCAGTTTCATATAATGTGTGTTAATTAATTTCAATGAGCACCTGTTTTCAACCAAAACTTCATTTTAAGCTCGGCACTAAAATGTCCTCTCAGAAAACACTAAGATAAAACTATTTCTAATTACTATATTTTTCCAGTTATAGAAAAAAATTGAAACAGCAGCAATTCCTTTGTAACACATTAAGTTTGAATGAAAAGGCATTTTCTAATGAGAATTCCTAAGCATTTCCAATAGCAGTCTTTTCTGATGAACCACCAGCAGTACCTGAGACCATCAACTTTCTCTTGTGGCCCATCTACTGATTTGTCCTCTGATTTTTACTGTTACTCACAACAGTGTGAAAATCCCCTACCAAAGTGTATTATCTATTTAACTTGTTGTGGTCTGCCTACTAGCAAGCAAAACCAAAACAGAGGCCCAGTCGCTGGCTTATGAGATTTACATCAGGACATATCTTTTGCTTTGACTTTTACAGAGCCTAGTACAAGTCTTATAATTCAGAGGAGTGGAGATAGTATAAGTAATCAGTAAGTTGAAATGGTAAATTGAAGTTTACATAAATCTCAGCAAATCCATAGCAATTCCACTGTTTCTGTGCCTTGTCCTGAATATTGTAGATCATAGAGGAAAACTGTAGTTTAATCATGAAAGGAAGAAATCAGGAGCTGCTTAATTTCATCTAACCAGCTGTCATGGTAACTGGATTAAAACCCATTGAATTTAGTAGGAAAGGTCCTCTTCTGTTCACAGAATCATAGAATCATTAGGTTGGAAAAGACCATAGAGATCATCAACTCCAACCATATTTGATTACTACTAAATCATAGAATCATAGAACAACCAGGTTGGAAGAGACCCACCGGATCATTGAGTCCAATCATTCCTATCTGCCACTAAACCATGTCCCCAAGCACCTCACCTACCTGCCTTTTAAACACCACCAGGAATGGTGACCCAACCACCTCCCTGAGCAGCCTGTTCCAGTGCTTGATAACCCTTTCTGCAAAGAAATTTTTCCTAATGTCAAATCTAAACTTCTCCTGACACAGCTTAAGGCCATTCCGTCTTGTCCTATCACCTATCACTTGGGAGAAGAGACCAACACCCACCTCTCTATAACCTCCTTTTAGGTAGTTGTAGAGAGCAATGAGGTCTCCCCTCAGCCTCCTCTTCTCCAGGCTAAACAACCCCAGCTCTCTCAGCTGTTCCTCATAAGGCCTGTTCTCCAGCCCCTTCACCAGCTTTGTTGCTCTTGTGCCTCCAGGAATTCCTTCTTAAAGAGCATCCAGCCCTTGTGAGCTTCTTTGCCCTTAAGGACTCCCGTAGAACTTGATCAAGCAGTCTTCTGAACAGATCTACGTCTGTCTTATGGAAGTCCAAGGTGGCCGTTCTACTGACCCCCTGCCTTGCTTTTCCTAGAACTGAGAATTCCACCATCTCATGATTGCTATGCCCCAGGTATCATCCATCTGTCACATCTCCCACAAGTCTTTCTGTTAACAAACAGCAGGTCCATCGGGGCACCTTCTCTAGTCAGCTTGCTCACCAGTTGTGTTAGGAATTTGTCCTCCACACACTGGAGAAACCTCCTAGACTGTTTCTTCTCTGCTGTATTATACTTCCAGCAGACATCTGGTGAGTTGAAGTCTCCCACAAGGACAAGGTCTAGCCATCATAACACTTCTCCCAGTTACTTATAGAATAACTTATCAGCTTTTTCATCCTGGCTAGGTGGTCTATTACAGACTCCTGCCATGATATCTGCCTTATTAGGTTAATTTTCACCAATAGACATTCAGCCCTATCATCACTGTTAATGAGTTCGAGGCTGTCAAAACTCTCTCTAACATAGAGGGTTACCTCACCATCTCTACTTCGTCACCTACCTAGCCTGAAGAGTCTGTAGCCTTCCATGGCAGCACTCCAGTTATGTAAGTCATCCCACCACATTTCTGTGAGAGCAGTTATATCATAGCCCCCTGCCTTACAAGAACTTCTAGTTCCTCTTGTTTATTGCCCATGCTGCCTGCACTGGTGTAGATGCACTTCATTTGGGCTGTTGATCCTGCTAGGCTCCTAAGGGGAACAGTCTTAATTCCTAAGCAACTATTCACTGTATTATCTAACCCTCCTATTGAGCCATTTGAAGTGCTATTCCTCACTTTCCGTGAGGTGGCAGACCAAGGGTACTTGCCAGCACAACATCCCTCAGAAACTGGAATGCCTTTTCCAGGCTTTTCTCAATCTAGACTAGATATGTCTCCCTCCCCCTTCTCATCTAGTTTAAAGCTCTATTAATGAGCCCTGCTATCTTCTTGATGAGTACCCTTTTGCCCCTAGGAAACAGGTAAACGCCATCATTGGATAGCAAACATTGTGAATTGCCCATCAGAGATGATCAAAGAACCCAAAGTTTTGCTCCTCACACCAGGTTTGGAATCAATTATTTATTTCCCAGTGCTTCCTAATCTTTCTATTGTCATTGCCAGTAGTAGGAACGACAAGGGAGAAAATAGCTTGTGCCCCCACATCCTTCACCATACTTCCCCAGGGCCCTGAAGTCACTTTTAATTAGTCTCCAATTTTTTGTTGAGTTTTCACAACTACCTAATTAGAAGATCAGTAATGGTTAATTATCCATGGGCCCGACCAGAGCTGGTAGTTTTCTCACTATACGTCTAGCTGAGGCCCCAGGAATATACCCCTTGTATCACTCTCTGAAGAACAAGATGCTGAACTGTTTTGGGCTGAGGAAGAATGTTTATAGAGGTAGATATCCTATACATCCCATTTAAACCAAATAACTAGAAAACAGTTCTTGCATACTCCTTAGATTTATTCCTTGGAACTTGGCCACAAAACCATAATTATGAAAGAACTGGATTTATGGCTTGCTTTATGGCATCCGTTTATCTCATGTTCAGCAGTCCAAGACTGAACCCTCCTTAAATGAACAGCCTTTGAGGTCAGGAAAGTGAACCTCCACAAGACATGTTTAGCGAGTTAATGTAATTTATTGTTCCTCTGCCAAAAAATTGGCCAGAGTCTTGCATGTGCTCCAGTGCTATGGAACATCAGCTGGCCACTTGGGGCAAAGTGCCAGATATTACCAAGATGGATTTCGAGGAAGGATCTGCCCATGCCATCTGGCACACACACCAAGTCATGTCCTCATGCTCTGCTGAGAATCCTGTTGGCAGTGCTGGAGACTGGAAATTGCATGCCAAGTACAGTGGTCTTCTGACCACCTGAATTTGTGCACAGTTTGGCACTCATGTCATGCTGCATCCAATCTTAGCAAACTGTCAAAATCAATGAAGCTCAAATGTTTGCATCCAGACAGAGCCCATGTGTTTGCACCAGTGGCTGAGCTGTCCAGGTATGAGAAAAAGCTTGCTTTCTTCAAAATGTTTGTGGTCAGTGGAACCCATGTTTGTATATTGACTTTAAAAAGGTTTTGTCCTCTTCCTGTCTTGCTGCTAGGAATTTGGAAAAAGGGTATAAGAAAATTTGATTTCTCCTTTCTCCCTCACAAAGAACAGAGACACTGAGGCAGTACTGATAAAGGCTTTTGATCATGTGTACAGTGTAGCTGAAACGTGCATGTTCCTGCAGCAAGAAGATTTAGTTCCCAAACTCATGAAGAGCAAACTGTAAAACTGGCAGGCACAAGATTATGGGGAAAAAAAACTAAAGCAAAACGTAAAACTGGATAACAAATTTGAATGAGACACCCACCCAAACACACCCCTCCCAAGAAAAGAGAGTATCCAGAGTTCCAGAGCTCTTGGGGAGAAAGCTAGTAGGAATTGCTGTATGCCCCCTCATTGTTCCCCAGTTATGAAGTTGATAGGACCAGTTTCTGCACCTTTTACATTTTAAAAAGCTTCAGGATTTTTGTGCCTATAATGAGTTAATTATAATCTTCTCAGGAACCATAACATCAGCAGAGCTTGCTGGACAACAGTGTGTTTTGGCCTTCTCCATCACCACATGGTGCTGGGAAGAGGCCCTGGAGGCAGTGATGCTGGAATTGTGCCTCATAGGAAATCTCCGTTCCTGCTGGGACAAGCAGGAAGTCACTGACTGGGGGCAAGGATCTGCCTGGGGCATTTTATTCACAATACATTTCTTCCCCCAAAGAAATGCCACAAGCAGACCTCCAGAAAGGGGACTGTCACTGTTTGGCCTCTCTCCCATTTCCCTTTTCTTTTCCTGTTCATTGCAGTTTTATAATCTTCTTCAGTTGCTTTCACAGAGATGTCTTTAATAATGGATCCCTTTGCCCAATAAACAAATTATGGGGAAGCAGAGCTCTGCTCAAACGACAGAGAAGCCTTCTGGCATTGAAACTGCTGTCATTCCTGGCCCAAGCAGAAGAGTTCTGTATTTTTCCTCTCAGTCCAAAGGAGAAATTTCTGCTCTAATTAAGTATGGGCAAGAGTAAGCTATGTGCTAATAGTCCTAATCGATTTGGATTATCCCTTGGCTGGTCTAATCTCTTTAGCTATGAAACATGCCTGAGTACAGTGTCTCACACTGGGAGAATGGCTTTTAAGGTAGCATTCCAATTTGTTATTGAAAAGACTGAAATAAGATGAGAAAATGAACAATAAATTTACTTCAATGCTGCATTGCATTAATGAGACAGGCACAGAGGCATATGATGTGTTTCATGTATATGCCTAATGAGCTGTTGTGTTAGAACACAACAAGATTTTACTTGGAGTCAAAAAAGAATCTATGTGGTTTTTAATATGCTTGGTGACTGGTAATATGAATGATTCCATAGCCAAGGACATGATGTGAATAAACAGGTTCTTATACATAGCATCACAAAAGATTTAGTAGGTATGAGATTGGATTTTTTCATGCACAGCTCTCAAACCAAGAAAAATGTTGTTCTTTATAGACTTAGCTTTGATTCCAGTTGGTCTTATTGATAGGATCAAATAGTTTTGTACCCATTATGTTTAAAGAAGCCGTGCTGTTTCCACAATGTGTTTTGGAAAATGTGGCATTTCATGATGGGAAAGGATTGTTGTAATATAGAAGCTTAATTCAGAGAAGAGTTGCGATTAGTGGGACTGGCATATGGCAGCACAGCACATCAGTCAGCATCCCTATGTGTATTTGAGTAGGTCCTAATCCATGATAGGTCACCAGAATTTGTAGGCATATGCACAGATAACAGCTGCAGTAGTCACTGGAATAAGTCATATGCTGAAGCTGAAAATGTGCTCAAGTGTCCTCTTGCATAGATATATGAAAGTAGTGCACCAGTTTGTCATTTTAATGCTTTTCTGCAGCTCCAGTGACTTTAATCTACCTGTGCTATTCTTTTCCTTCAGAATGATGAATTTTATAAACTCCTGGGGATTTTTGCAGAGCTCAACAGCCCAGAAAAGCAGGATGGAAAATTAATGCAAAGTATTTCTTACTATCCTTACATTCAAGGAGACTGTGATTGGTCGAGTTTTTGGACACTTAAGGACTTTCAGCCAGCTTTTGTTCTTACACAGCTAGAGATTGATTATAGTAGAAAGCCAAACGATTTGTTTCTGTTCGTCAAGGGTCAGGCAGTGCACTGTTTGAGTCAATCTATAATGTTTCAATAGACAAATATGATCCTTATGCTTTTGAAAAAGTGCATGTATGTTATGTTGTTATTAGTCAACCTTTGTTGAAATATCCTTGCCTCTGAAGTCTCCGTGTTATTAGGACACAGTAAACCAACGGTTGTTGGACGATGAGCTGTCAGTGTCTATGCTTAGAAACAATCAGGTGTGGTTAGTGGTGAGTTTCCATCTGGTACAAAATGCATGTACAGTCTGCTCACTGGCAGTGAAACCAGGAAATAGATGGCTTACCTGGGGCACTCTCAGCTGGCAGGAATCACAGTACTCATTTTTCCCTCTTCATGTTATCCGTCTTTAGTGACTTTCTTCTATAAGAACACCCTCCATCTGCAGAAGATGCTGCTTGATTTTATTGGTGATGTTTGCGAAATAGTACCTGGCAATGGATCACCATTGATTTCATTGGTAAAGACCAAGGGACAAAAAGTAACTTTGCATTAGCTGTCCTAGCAATGCAACTATCTTATTCTGCAGCAATGCTGGAGGACAGCAACATCCAGCAAGTACACCTACAGCTTTTTATTTGCTGCATTTCTATGTTTTAAATGAAGACCAAGCAAATGCTTCAATCTTTAGTCTCCACTTTAGCCAAGACATCAGGACCAGGACATCATTTTGCCTTGCCACATTTTCCTCAGGGAATGGTGACTGGGCTGACAGCCTGTGCTGAAGTTATATTCTGCTTAAGTTTGCTCACCTTCATAGCATGAGCAAAAGAGCACTGAAAATCCTGAGGACTGTGAGAGCATGGACACTGTCTTGCTTTTGTAAGATCTGAATTGTCATTATTCTGTATTCTTTCAAAGAATGTCTTCTCAAAAATAGTCTCAAGAGAAAGCTACATTTTAAAAAATCATCCAGAACATGTATTCCCTTCTGATGTGCTGTTGAGATGCTGGGCTTACTTTACTGTCATCCTATATCCCCACCCAGTTTCTCTGAAATGACTTTGCTAGCAACTAATAATTACAGTCCTTAGAGTGAAGATCAACTGAGTACTTCATCTTTAAAAGCAGCAGAAGAGGGATACCAGCACCAACACAGTTTACAGGGCTGCTCTTGCAATTTAGTATAGAAGATGGCATGAAGATTCAGGATTTTATCTGGGCCATCTCAACAACTGTTGTCTCAGCAACTGCTTGTAAACAGCGTACAGTGTAGCCACAAACACGTATGCATTAAGTATCTCTGAAATGCTATAGTTGCAGCAGAGGCAAGCTTCAGCAGAGGCTGAAACTTGTACATCACTCCCATGAACTCCCTTGAGCATCCATTTGGGAGCCAGAAGTCACTGGAGCACAGCCAAGGAGCCATATAACCACCTCCCGGCAATGCCTTTGTGTTAGGAAAGGTTGCACAAAATGACTATAAAATGAAGGAAAGTAGCTAATGGAGAGGAAAGTATTAACCCTGTTGTACAAACACCTAGTGAGACACCAAGAACACAGTGTATGCTGCTGAAGTGTGTTCCAGGACAGGTGGACTCAGCCTGCAGAAGGTCCAGAGAAGGGCCAGTGTACATCAGTGAGTAAAGTAATGGCAAATTCACCATTTGAGGGGACCCCAAGAGAACTTGGCTCAGCAGGGATACCATGGAGTGAACATGATTTTCAAGTTAGAGCTTTCTCAGTTTACCAAATGGAGTTAAATGGTACCTGTGAGGAGGACGACTCTGTCCTGCAGTTCTGTGGAAACTAGCACCAAGCAGATAAATCAGATGAGTTGAACAGTTGCATTCACTTATGTTGGTTCTTAGTGCCAATGGATGTTTTTGGAAGCATTCCCTTGAACTCCAGTGTCTGCCTGTTATTTGCAAGATGAGCAAGGGAAACATGAAGACCAGATGGAGTTAGGAGGGAGATTTCACAGTGTTATCTCCTCAGAGGGAGCAACAGTAGGCAGGGAGGTTCTGAACGGGTAGTGTTTCCCTGGCTTGGTGGCTTGCACAGAAACCTATCCTCTTCAAAAACTTCACATTTGGTGCCTTAGGATGTTGTCAATGGTACATTTCTGCAAAACTACCCCTTTTTAATGTGTGTGGATGAAATCTGTCTGCTAACACAGACACCTGGGTATCATTTCAACAAGTGGAAAAAGATCCTTCATCCTGTGAAAAGAAGGCGATATGTGATGCGTGGGATTCGTACCAAATGCGGTTCGCCAGGACATTTAGTTCCCATAGCCTTTTCCAAGACTGATTAGCCAATGGTATTGCTGATTCAGATCTCCATCCTGTTACAAGTTTATTGGAATGCTCTGGTTTGGTCTGAATATTGCCCTGTTCGTCCAGGTGGTGATTTTGACTGCCTACTATCACACTGGTTTTGTTGCCACATGCAAAGGGAATGAACTGGCCTTGACATTACCTGAGTGGCTGATCATTGGAGCCAGGAACTACTTCCACTCAAAAGAATTTGGCCGTTGGGGACTGCATGGTGAAAAATACCAGAAACTCTTTGGTTTTACATTTTCCTCCTCATTATTCACTTCAGCCGTTGAAATGGTATAACAGCAGACAAGAATCTTATCGCTGGATTTGGAAGCCAGGTCTAATGGCTACCTGATGCTTTTTAAAGTCACATCACATGTCAGGCTTGGAAAATGCTAGCACAATATATTCCACTAGTTTTGGCCATTGGTGTTTTCTATGTTGATGAGTAGAAACAAGTGTCAGTGCTGTATGGATGTGATGGTATTCAACTTACAGCATGTATTTTTAAATAAAGCACCACAGAACATTCCTCTGGCTATATGTGTATACTGAGAGCCATGTATACGACACCGCTTCATGTTAGCAGTTCTGCTTCTGGTGGAATGTACAGGCATGCAGAGAAGTGTTTGGCCTGAAGATTGTCTCCCGTCTGGCTGGCGTACAAAGTGACAGCGCAAACCCATTGAGATTTCGTATCTTTCTCCTTTAGGTCATAAAGTCCTCCACTCAAGGTGCAGAGTTTGGAGTGAAATAACAACTGCAGAAAATGCTACTAGACTTTTGTAGAAGGAAAGTAAGTTGTGGCAGGGCAGTGAATATGCTGATTACCTTAAATGTAAGAGCACATACACAAACCAAGCCCACTTCTCCCCAAAGTGGTATTTTTTTTGGCACAGTAAGGACATTTGTAGTATTCCCCTCTGACAGAACACCAAAAATAACTAACTTTATATCAATTAACACATTTCGACTGCTGCCTCATTTTCTACAAGTCTCCTACTGTTTTTGTTTCAGATGGGAATTCTCTTTACTCATCTCCCTCCGCTTTTGTTTCCATTTATAAGAGCATCAGAGGTGCTTTTTTTTTCTCCTGGCCCATTCTAAAGGTGTATCAGGAAAGTGCAGTTGGTTTTATTGAGGTTTTGTATTCTGTCCAGAAGAACTCTTTGCAAAAATACAAGGAAAATGAGAAGGTTCTTGCCCCGTTGTCGCTTTTCTTCCTTCACCCTCCTTCATTCTTCTTTGCAGTATAAATATCAAGGAAAATTAGGGCCATTAATTTTTTCTTGTTGTGGCAAACTTACCTCCAAAATATATCATCCCAATAGACAGCTACATTGTAACAGGAATCTTTGCATACTAGAAGAAAATTATTCACTGAGGAATAAAATTTCACTCATTTCCCCACAAAATCTATGTGACTGTAACATTGACTGGTTTTCTCCTTAAAGATTACTCAACCAGTGGACTTTTCCTGAGGCTGAAATGATCCTTTTTGTATTATTCTTTCTTTTTGTTAAGTCTCAACTGTTCTTTTAAGCTTACATTCTCAACTTGCCAAGCTAAATATTCTAGACAAGGAGATGTTTGTTCAAGTAGCTCTGCTATGGTAATGCACCCTGACCTTTCAAGCAAGGGGCATTTGAGGTTCTGAAACAAGCTCTCAGCATGTGAGATGCCACAGGAATGCAGAACCACCTTCATTTCCCTTTCATGCCACGTCCCTGTGACATGACAGTTACTTATAAGACCTGCTTTAAAGGTTTTATAGTTGTGACTTTGGCTGCAAAACTGTTTTTCACTACTACAGAGAGAGCGGGTGTGCTTGAAATGAAGATTCATATTTAAGAGCCTGTCTATGTTGTTATTGAGAGCAAAGTTCTGATCTCTTGTTGCTCCTGATATTTCTGTAGCCCCTGAGACACCAGTTAGTCCCTTTTGCTCCCCTGGAAGAACCTGACTGTACCATAATGTGTTCATCTGAGCAGCTCTGCATTGTGGACAGGATTGCTAGTCCACCCATCCCAACAGGATTTTTTGTGTTCAATTGTGAATTTCAAAGCCATTATTTGTCTTGTTTCATTTTGTACTAAAACAGACAGAATGGCTCAGCAGCTTGTCGATAGGCACTCAATGCACAACAAGGACTGTGTTTTGCTAGTCTGAGCAGCTGTAATTCAGCTTCATGAGACTGTCCTGCACACAGAGCTGCCCACCTTTCCTTTTCCACTCATATTTGTAATCCCAGATTAAGCTTGGAAGCTGCTGAAGGTATCTAGAGGCTGGAGCAACCACAGGTTTGTGGTAGCTGGTGGAGATGGCTCTGCTCTTCTTCCTTTCTCAGACCTCAGTTAGCATCTTTCAACAGATGCTACTGCAGCAGGGAGGAGAAAACACTCAGGAAAAGTTTAGGGACTCCTACCACATGAGTCAAAAGATGTTCAGAGGTATGGTATGTCTTCCTCCTAGGGCAGGAATTGCGGCTTTGTCCTGTACGGGGAATGAATAACATTCAGGTCTTCACTTCTTGTTCTGGTTAGGGAGTTGTTTTGCTTTCTGAGCTACTTTGAGAGTTTTGACTCTCTGCAATAAACCCAACCCCAAGACAAAGGTCAGGAAGAAACTCAGATATGATGCTGCTTTCCTTGTGTGGTAGGAATCACAGGGTTGTCTTCCTCCTCCCAGGTTATGGGTACTGCTGCTGTCGTCAGTAGATTGCTGGCCATAGTGGATATGCACGAAGGGCAGACCAAAGTGTACTCCCAAGTGAAAAGGCTTTTCAAATTTCCAAGTGCAGTTTCACATAAACCAGTTGCTCAACTGATGCTTTCCATGCCACGGTCTCTCCACTCTACATATGCTCAGTCTGAGAAGTGTTCTCAAATATATGGAATTTTTCTGCTGTTGCGTGGACCAAGATGTTGTACGTACCTCTTG
Source organism: Piaya cayana (assembly GCA_013389865.1). Lineage (NCBI taxonomy): Eukaryota > Metazoa > Chordata > Aves > Cuculiformes > Coccyzidae > Piaya > Piaya cayana. Next base: position 115,514 of record WAAB01006876.1, read on the forward strand.
CTTTAAAAAGCCAAACAATAGATAAGAATCTTTCACCGGTGCTGAAGAGACAACAGTGTTGCCTGTGCTTTGCATATGGGAGCTGACAGTAGCACTGATATTGAGGCCTGGGCCAAACCTGCAGAATCTATCATGCCATTTGAGTAACAATGGTCAATTCTCAAAGAAAGAAAAGACGAGAGGAAGAAAGAGTCAATCCTAAAGGCTGAGCAGGATGGATTCTGTTTGTCATTCTTAAGCTGAACACAAGTATGTTTTTTCCCCCGTCTGTTCCTTAATTTCAGTTTTTAGTTCCTTTAAAATGCTGGAAACTGGTGGGTTTAGAACCAAGAAATCCTTTCCTTTGTTGAGAATGTCTTATTTCTGAGATTAAATAAGCAGAACTTCCCAGGGGAGGAACTCAAACCAATAACTAAACCAGATTAACTGGATTTTGCTGTGTTTGATACGCAGGCTGGCCTCAGGCACTTCTACAGACTGCAGTACTGATTTCGCAAGAGAGTATTCTGCACGACTGTGTTGCAGCGTGCAATCAAGGCTGACGCCTCTTAAGTGCCTCTGGTGCCAAATCTCAGTGGGGTCTTGAATATTGTTCTGCATCATTTTTCTTTTCTATATTCAGTGACTGTGCTTCGTTTCCATAACGAGACCAACCTGCAAAATTAGAGAGATTTTGGCTGTAGAATATCAAACTCATGCTGCATATAAGCAACCAACTTTCCATCCCTGTTTGCCTTTGGCTGAAAGAGCATGTTTGTAGTGGAGTGTGCTTGTATTTTGTAATTTAACACTTTACTGTAAACTCTTTATAACTTGAGAGTGACAACTTGGGCTCACAGGTATTTGCTTGAAAGAGTGAGACTTGCTACAGCTGTCCATGTTTTGTGTGATAGACTTGGCTCTGGGTGTGACATAACAAACTTACAAGGAGCTATTGCTTTGCTCCAATGAATAGGTTCAATCAGCAGTGTAGAATACATATGCTTTGCTAACAGGCAGTAATATAGGAGTATAAAAGGAGTGTGACATTTTCTTCCATATGTTTGTAGTGAAAACTGTGCTTTAAAATAGTTGTTTGTTCATTTCTGCTTGTGTAATTGACTTATAAGCACCTTTTTTTTTCCTCTTAAAAAGTTATTTACATGCTCACATGTAAGAAGACTGACAATTAATGTCAAGAATAACTCCACATGTTTGCAGAAATGGGTCCATAGATGGCTGTTAGTTTCCCTTGACATCATTATAAGCTAACATGTTTCTGGGGTTTTATTTATAAAATAAACACTATACACTTACTTAGTTATATATGATGTCATAATTTCAGGTTTTGCTTTGGCCTCTCAGCGGTAGCTTTCTTCATTATTAAACAGGAGTTATATAGCTGTAGTTAGTGAATTGTGCTTGAAGACATAAAACCAAGTGTACAGAAGTTTCAATATCAAAGTGAAAAACACATCTTTGCAGTGAAAATAAATGCATTTTTTTCCAAGTGGAAAGCACGATGTGTGACTCAAAATTGATACCTGTACTCAAAACATCCTCTCTTTGAATGAATGAGTCTGCATTCTAAAGAGGAAAATCATAGGAAACAGCATTCACAATGAAGTGGGACAGAGCTTGTTGCTGCTTTTAATATTTCTTTAATTTCAATTAATGTTTGAAATTATTTTAAGGGCAGAAGCGGCTTCCAGCAGGGCCTGGTCAAACCAGTGACTGTATGATCCTGGACCGAACTCTGGGAGCTCTCAGGCTTCCCAACACATGGACGCGTTGGGCTCTCACCTCTCCCTCTCCAGGCACCTTTCAGAAAAGCCGCCTAAGGTCATCCACAGCCCTCCTCTTGGCACTGGACTTCTTAGCTGCCTGAAACAAACAGTTGTTCCTGGTGCTTTTTCAGATATGTTTTCCTTTTGATCTCACCTTTTGTGATTGTTTGTCTTTGGCAGCAACTGTGTAACTGAAAATCGGGAAGTCTAATATATGAAAAGCACAAGTTCTTTAGCCAGAGTTCCTACAGTGCAGAATTTGCTTCTGCACTAGATATTACATATTAAAATGTAGAGCTTGCTGAAGAAAGCAGGTAATGATCCAATGGTTGTTGACAGAATTGGAAGATGCATTGTATGCAATGAGCTCCATATTTACACCACAGATCTTCTTCCATGGTAAAATGAATCTCTTAAGTTTTCATATTTATGCTTCGACTATTCATCATCAGGTTTCTGTATGCATTTTTAAAGGTCTTTTTTTGTCTGGTCCAAGCACTGCTGAACTGCTCTAGTTTGTTGGATATGTTACTGTAGTTGCAATGCTTTGCTGCTTCTTTTTTTTTTTTTTTTTTTTTTTTTTTTTTTTTTTTTTTTTTTTCTTTTTTTTTTTTTTTTTTTTTTTTTTTTTTGCATTTTTATGCTCTGACAGTAACACCTTTTTCTTTATCTTTTTTAAAGATAAAGACATTCCCTGCTGATACATCTAATCCTTTTTTCGATCCTTTTACAACAGTACCACAGTTTTCTGTAAGTAGAACATGCAACTAAAAAACAGTGTATTTAACACAGTTCCAAGTGTTTTAAGTGTCAGAGACTCATGTGCTAAGCAGTCCTCAAAAAAAAAAGATAAATTCCAAGTAGAAATTAGACTGCAAATCTGTCAAAGATCAAAGATTCCCGTTATACAAATAAATAATTTGCCTGCATTCGGACATTGCTGCTTACTAGACAGAGGACTAAAAGTTAAAGTTCAAGGCTCACTGCTACTGCAGCCCATTGCAAAATGTTGTTCAGCTCAGGAACTTAAAGGATACTTGTGAGGTTCCATAGCATTTTTCCAAGGAACAATAACGGGGTAGGAAGACTTAGTCCTCTGTTTAGCAAATGCATGGCCTTGTGCCTGAAAGAGCCTGCTGCGCCATCACAAGAAATAGCCTAATTTTCATTGAATTTACATCTGAATTTTAAGGAAGAATTATAATTAGTGTGTTGATGACTATAATGCTATCTTTGTATAAACTCCCATGTCTACTTAATAACTTGGGTCAAGTTTGAACCTAAATCTTGTTAAACTTCCATGGAAGTCAGGATTTAGTGGTTTCGGTAAGGTAAGCTACATACAAATATGAAACAATTATTTGACAATTTAAAAAGTAAGTCCAACTTTAAGGGTAGAGGCATTATCTAATAAGAATGACAAAATTATCTATTCAAGCAATTCAGAACATTTGAAAATGTTTTTGGAGGACTTGATATAACTGTGTATGTCATGTGGGTCTGATTATAACCCTTTCTTGTCCTTTGCAGTGTGAGAAGTGATTCTGATCTATAAGAAACTGTGTCTGATTATAATCATAAAACACAGCAACTGTCTTATAGTTTCTAAATTACATTCACAAAATGAAGCATTTCAGACTTCAACCTTAACTTTTGCTGGCAGCAGCAATCTATATCTGGCATATAATCAGAGATAAGTAACTTCAATCACTGTCGGGCCATGTGTAGTAACTGCATTTAATTATATAAAGAAAAGAGGCTTATCTTTCACAATAAACCTGATCATGAGATTTGATCTTACTGTTGTTTTTCTCCAACTATGTATTTTAAAGCTAGAGTTAGTTAGGCTTCCCAAGCTGGGCAGTGCCACTGTCAAGTTCTAATTAAATATACTTGAAAATACACAGCAGTATGTTACAACTTTTCACTAGGTCAGCAAAGTCTGGACAGCACAATCATGGTAAAAGCTAAACTAAAGTTGCAGTGTTTGTGTCTTTCATAATACTGTATATAAGGAAAAAGATACACCCAGAGTAGCTTTCACACCAATGAATAACAATTGTCAGGAAATGATTTCTCTGCCTATGACAGTTATGATGAAAGTAAAATTTAGGAGGACTATATAAAATGATTTTTATCATTGGGGCTATAGAGCTTTAATATATAAACAGAAGCTACCCTGGTATAATTCCCCAAATAAATTTCCATCTTGCAGAAAACGGCTGTTTCATAGCAAATTCAAACAGAGATTTTTGTTATGCTCTGTCGAGAGAAAAGAAGCAAAGTGAAGTTCAAACTAACCCTTCTGAAATTCCTTCCTGTCCTCACGGAGTCCCATTTCCAGGGGCAGAGTGAAGGGTGGAATCAAGATCACAAATATTTTAAAAGCCATTGCAATAAAAATCCATTAATGTGTGATCCATCATACAGTCCTTTAAGTGAATTATGTACAAATATCTGTGGTAAATTTGCAGCTCCCTAGAGGACCGCATAAAGATTGGGAAATAATTAGGGAGGTTAATTACACTGTGGTCCTGTGTTTCACGGTCCTTCATCCCAGCCCAGAGAGACGTGCTTCTCCCCAACAGCATTTCAGATCATCGTGATGCATGAGCTCTGTTGAGGGCTTGAAGGCAGCTGTACCACAGGTGGGAGCTGTAAGGGAAAGGTCTAGGTCAGTGCTAGGACTCGCAGACAGACCTAACCTTGACTGTTCTCTGGTCATACACAGTCCCAGACAGTAACATTTGTTAATATTTTTCCTTGGTTGTTTTTTTTCTTTTTCTTTTCCTTGCTTCCCTTTCACTTTTTTTTTCTTTTTGCTTGGAACAAAACATTGAAATGTTATTGAAGAGTGAAAAAGAAAAAAAGCTATGAACAGTGACATTTAGAAGACTTTACTTTTTGTACAGGGCTTCTGTTTTGATGCCGTACATACAGTTGTGTTGATTTTATCAGAGGGAAAATCAGAGAAATTTGTTGCCTGGAAAGTTTAAAAATAAGCTTTCTACCAGGAAACCCTATGAATTTTGGAGATTTATGTAGAGAAAAGGTAGGTTTGATAATCATATTCTCAGGCCAGTATGAGTCACATAGATTCAAATTAATTAAATTATATCTGTTTAGACCAGTTTAAATATTTGTCTCAAACATACTGTTCAAGCAGATATAAATTTATATACATAAAGGTGCTTTGGATATATATACCATAAAACCATTATCCTGAGCAAACGCACTTTAGGACTCAGGGCAAATCTTCATCAAGTGTAATTTGTCATTTCTCTGCTGATTTCATTAAGGCTGGGAGAATTTACATCAGCCTCACAGAGTGAAGTCTCCTTCTCATGCCAAGAAGTGAGATCTGACAGTCCTCTGAGAACAGGGATCCTGCATGAGGCACACCAAATCTGATACCTCCTGCAGCTTGTAAAGATTGAGTTGTACAAGTTAAACGATGGAGATGTTTGAGTAGTTTGTTTTAGCCAGGATTTACATGCATGATTGGCCAAGGTTAGAGGGAGAGTTTCTTTAGTCGGTTTTCCTTTTTCCATTTTAGTAATTTCATTGAATTAATGGAATTCCTTTTGCTTCAGAGGTTGTTCTGGAGCATATCAGATGTCTCTAGCTGAAATGTGAGCAGAGAAGTTAAAAAATTACAGTAAGCAACCAAACCTAACACAACCATTCTCTCCTGGGCTCAAGTGATTGTCCCACTGATTAAACTCATTTGTTTGTATTTAGCATTGATCCTGTGTGGCTTGCAGAATTTGAGAAATAATTCAAAGAAAAAAGAAAGTTGCTATTCAAGTAGCTACTACCTTATGAAGGTGACTTTTTCTTTCTGCCTGCCTTGAAGTCTGGACCAAGTTCAGAAGCAAAAGTTGTCAAGAAAGAAATACAGCTGACACCAGTAGGAGCGTATCCTAATAGTCCTGATGCACTGACAAACTGCGGTTACTCTGTGCTTTTCCTAGGTCAGGGTCACACATGCACCACAGGCACTAGCTGCTGTGGTTTGGCATGATATACAGCCAAAAAGCAAGACCGGGCTGTGTGGCTGTTTTATTTTGAGGGATCACTCCCCTCCAGGTCTATAGGGCTGGCCCACTCATTGCTGTAATACTGCAGTGCTGATAGGCCTGAAACATACGAGATGGTTGCTTGCTCTTTGTCTTAAACCAGCACTTCCAATATTGCTTTAACACTGCCTGTCACTTGATATTGTGAAAATATTTGTCTTGAGGCATGTTTCAGTTAGCAGTTGTGGGAAAGGGATGGATACTTTGAAACCCAGACTCCTGGCAATTATAAAACAGAGACTAGTCAGAGGACCCACCAGCAATTTGCATAGAACTTCTGAAGAATAGCCCAGAAATCTCATGTGGTCAGCATTCTGCATTCGTTCTAGGGAAATCAGAATAACAATAAGAAACATTCTCCAAACTGATTATGTCTTTTATCGAATCCTGCCAGTCCCATATGTGGAGCGCATGTTGCCATCAGGCTTTTCCTGCAGGAAGGAGCCATCAAAAGAGGTGGCTGGTCAGTATCTATAGAGGTTACACTGAGCAGCTATAGCTACAACCTCCTGTTTGTTCTCATTATTAATTGTTATTACTGAGTGTTTTGCAGTTAATTGAATGATGAAAGGTAGCAAAAGCAGTAGAATCTAATCTATGCTTTTTTTTTTCTTTCTGTATACCTTTTTTTGTAGGCAGAATTTACAGACAGCAAATTACAATGCTGTGTGGTACAGTCATCTCCTAAGATAACGCCAGTAACTCCATCACCCATTCTGAGATCTTTGGCAGAGACTATACCGACTCCAACGGTCCAGACAGTATATACATCGCATAAACCAATTTCTCTGGCAGACAGGTACCGTGCAGTTCTTTCATAGAATACTATGATGCTCTCAGCATGATTGGAATCAGCCTAATTTCTCCTTTTCTCTCATAATTACTATGAAGTGCCATTTCCCCTGATAGCAAAAGACTTCTAGTTGCTGCTTGATACCTACTTCAGAATAGGTGGGTTATGTAAAGAAACATCTGTAACTTATATCTGCTCTGATTAAAAAAAAAATCTACCTTAGTTAACTGCTGTGGCCAGTAGTGTACAATTTCTGTGGCCATTCTTGGACAGAAAGAGTTGTGCAGATTTTCCTTGGGTAAGTTTTGTCTGAGCACAAAGGTCTGTTTTAATAATTGCTGTTGCAATTTGTTTTGTTTTGTTTTGGTTTGTTTTTTTAAATTAAATGTCCACAGGGAAAAGCTGAGGTCGAGAATTGTCTGTTTCTCTAAATGAAAAATGGGCACTGGTTCTCTTTCTTTTTCTTTTTTTTTAGTAATATAAATCTACAGCAGTCTTTCATGTAGTTTCTCTGAGAAACAAGCAGCCATCCCATTTTTCCACAGGCATCCTGCTTTCAATTTTCTCTTCTTCCATTCTACTGGTTTTGCATACTGACTTCTTATTCTAGAATTTAAACAAAGATGAATTTCCCAGGATGATAATTTAGTGAATGCAAATATAGGAGTGGATATTCTCAATACTTCTAGAAAACAAAAAGTCCTAGGGTTATATTGAAGAAAAAATCATTTCTTTGGCATCATAATAAATGAGCCTTTTTTACTTTTGGATTCACATTCGATTCCCATTTTCCTTTGTGGGGTTTTTTTTGTTTGTTTGGGTTTTTTTGTCTGATGTTAGTTTAATTGTGCTTACACACTTGTTCAATATTGCTAACTCATCTAAAAATTTATCATTCCAATGAAAATGTAATTCTGAAGCTGTTGTGCTGAACTAGGCTTCTGTAGAATGTCTCAAGCACAAGTGGGTGATTCCACCCCTGCTTGACCATGAATGAGCTGCAAAGTTTCTGCATTGTAGTTTAAATTCCCAAACTGTTTTATGCATATTATATACTTATTTCTCAGAGCAACACAGTGAACAGTGTTGTTTTTCCCACAATATTTATGAAGAAATGGAATCACTAACCCAGGTCATTTCCAGTGTTGCAGAGCCTGCAGATTCTCAAGTATTTGGTGTGTGAGAGCAAGGACTTCAGGCTGTTTCCCACACCCTGATGCACGCAGGACTGTAGTAAATTCAGAGTATATAGATGTTACCCAATATCAGACCATGCTGAGAAGCAGAAGACTGTAACACCAGTCTTTTGTGATGGCATTTACTGTAGCTGTTTCATTTTTAGAGTCCTAGTCCAGGTTTCTTCAAAATCAGTAGATTTTAATGGGGGTAAGATTAATTCCTAAACTCCTTTGCCATGTGGTTCTTTTTACATCATTTTTCTTGCCTCTGTTTGCTCTTCAGAAATATCAACTGGTACTCGGTTTTGAAAGAGCCATCAATTATCACCCTTTTCATTGAATCAAATCTGACCTTTTTTCCCCTCCTTTGGTATTTTGCAAATGTTAATTATTTTAAATTGAAATCTGAGACTTATTGTTTTTTCCATAATTGGCTGTTTGTGCTTTAATTACACAGTGCTGAGACTCTGAGGCGTGAACTTGAGAGAGAGAAAATGATGAAAAGACTCTTAATGACAGAATTATGAAATTCGCAGTTCCGTCAGATGGAGAATGGATTGGGGCCTTTCATGTGCCTTCTGTCTGTTTACATTCCTCGGCTCTGTGTACTCAACATAATGCATCGGGAAAATGTGTGATGTTCCTGGCTTGCCTGGATTCACCATGGTTGGTTAAAATTAAGTCCTGGCTAGACTTTAACTTGAAGGAGTTCCTTTATTCATTTGCTGCTGGGAAATAAACGTTCAATCCTTCATCTCTCCTGAGATTTTATACTATTAACTCAATTAATTTCAGGTTTGGTTTTGGTAAATTTAGGGCAAAAAGGATCAGCAAGGAGAATACTGATTTCTATTGGAAAACACTGTTCTGTACATATGTTAATAAATGCACAGAAATTAATGTTATGCAGAATATTTTGATAGTAACAGAAAATATGTCATTTTGTACAACTGAAAATTGCAATGAGCTACTGCTATTTGTTAAAGAACCATTTTTAAAGCAGAAGAATGGTTATTACATCCCAACCCCAGGACTGTTAGTCTCCACAGAAAAATATACGGCTGTCTTATTAAATTCCTAACCTTAATATTCACTCAGAGATATAAATAGCTGCAAGGGGGAAAGACACCCCACCATACAGGTATACGCACCCAACAATCTCTATAGATTGTCATCTTGACCTAAACCTTCAATTAAATCTTGTCGTCTTTCCATTAATGAGAAAGAATCAGTTGTTTAAAGAAATTTGCTACTGACTTTCTAGCTTGATACTGACTTTTTTTTAACTAAGTGAGATTTTATCTTCTCCAGGTTGCCTAGGCATTAGGGCTCACCCACACTCAGATAGCTTCTGCCCCAGCACTGAAGGTTGAAGAGCCTCAGCAGTGTGGATGTAGCTTGCACAGGGAGGACTTTTTTCTTTCCTGGGTAGATAAACCACCTCCCTGACTGACATGAATTGATTGATCACTTTAAAGAATAATAACCATGGTAGTTTATGGCATAGGCATGTCTATACCCATTTTTTCACTCTACTAATCAGCACATGTCTACTGGTAAACCTGTGGAGGGTACACCTGGCTATATGTCCTGTTCACCTCCAGCAGGCAAGCAGCCTCTACATTCAGTGGAGCTATCTCAGGCATCAGGTGGGGTGGGTGGTCCAATGCTAGCAGAACCACAGCCCCAGGGAGGGTGTTTATGGTATACAGGTAATGCTACCAACTATGTCCTAGGAAAAAAAAAAAAAAGGAAAAAGGAAGTTCTCCATTCCCCGCTGTTCAGTAGTGCAGGATCATCCAGAAAGCTACCAACAACTGACTGTCAGCTACAAGGTACTTTTCCAACAGGAAAACATTTGTGCGTTTTGTATGGCTGAAGATGTGTATTTTTCTGTTACTCTGTATGCTATGTTCTCTTGTTTGTATTAAGATAAAAGATTGCCCTTAATTTGATACTGATTACGATGGCTTTATCTCAGCTTAAGCAGTTTGTTTGTGTGGAGACTGGGAAGTGACTGCTGTGAGACTGGGTTTCCTTCAGAGTCAGTTTGTGCTCTTTTTCTGAAATGAGAATTGTTGAGAGCATCATAGGACTGCAGATTACAATGTGGAGTTATAAAATGACTTGTCTATTTTGCATTTACTAGGACAAGAAATTAACATTAGGGTCCTCAGTTAAATCCACCAAACCCAAACCTTTCTGATTGCCCTAAAATGTGGTAAAATATACAGCACAACTGTTAAGTAGAAACTCACAATACAAAATCTAATGAAGTAGCTCAATATGAGGACTGGGCACAAGGAGCCATAGAAACATACCTGAGCAGCGGATGTCAGAGTGCTCAGGTGACTTTGTTGGGTAATGAGATACTTGTACACTGTCCACCTTCCAGTTACAGAACACTTCTGTTTCTTGTGTTTTAATGCACCACTCCATCAATACAAAGTTACTAAAAATTGATTAAGAACATTAAATCCCTGTGAAGAAATCAGAAAGGAGGCTAAAACACAACAGATGCAAAAGGCTGTATCTTCCATGTCCTCTTACTCTTCTCCTACCACTTCCCAGAAGGTACTGGGGGAAGGAGAAGCAGCAGCAGATTTTGTCTGTGCATGAGTAAAAGTGACCATCATGAAGAGCAAATAAAAGAAAATTTTAACTAGAGGTGCCATTTTGGGAGAAGAAAGCAAAGTAAAGTTGAGAACATCACAGCACTGACTCTAGCTCAAACTGGTCTTCTGCCTGCTGTTAGTCAACCCCCAGTTGTGTGTGATCTGGTAGAGGTTTCATAAAGACATTATCAAAGAAAATGAGAAAAAACCCAGATCTGAACACACAACTCAGTTGTACTGATTGCCATGGAGAGGACTTTGAGAACCCCATGAAATGCCTTCAGGTTTGGGGACAAACAGATTAAATTACCTGCATTTAGGGCAGTCTGGTCACATACGCAAAATCCTTCAGCAAAAATGAATGCCTGACTCAGACCAGCCCATCAGATGTTTTGGCTCAGAAACAAGCTATTAGTTTATTATTTTAAATACAACGTTTTCCTCCCATTGTATAAAAATACTTCAGCTCTAATAGTTAGAACTGGAAAACAAGAAATGTGAACTGAGGTTACTTTACAGGGACCTTTATAGCTGAGATGTGCTCTGGCATAGCTGAAGAAGAGCAGACACTCCTCCTGCCTTGGTTCCCACTAGGAGAGGAGGGAAAGGCTTGCATGGCCACTTAGTTCCAGTGGGATGTTTTCCACAGAACAACCCCAACTATGTTGCCTTGTCTTGTTTTAGTGTCTTATGCACTGGCTACCACCGTTTCCTTTTCTGCAGTCTAATGGAGCTTTATTAAAACTGTTCTACTGCTATCGAACTAAACTTTTAACTGCAGAGTATCTTCACCTTGTTCTTTCTTACTACGTACCTTCTTCAGCCACGCTTAAGCATCTCATTTTTCACAGTCTCTGAATAAACACTTCTGGCTCACCTCTGGTTGGGAATTACAGTGTTAGGACACCTGTTACCCAAAATTACTGTAAACGATACAATGTCAATGTAAACATATGGTGAAGGGCAGATAGTCCAAATTTGCCTCTAAATGTTAACTTAACAGGTGTTAAAGGATACTCTGCCCGAAGGTATGTCTATATAATAGTGCAGAAGTATCTGAGCTAGCTTTAATGAGCTTGCATATGTAGTTGTGGCAGCATGATGCCCAGCACAGGCTATCATTATCATGTACATTGACATGTGTAACGATAACGCATTTGAACAGCAGCCTTCTGAAGCATAGTCTCCAGAGCTGGTAAAAGGAAAGGGTGACTGAAGAGAGTTTGTCTCCTCAGCTCTCCTGGGAAAAGGGTTCATCTCACCTAATGTTAATATGCCGAACTCTCACTTGATGGGAGAGCAAAAGAACTGCCTTCTGGAGGTGCCTCTGATTTAAATGTCTGCCTTTATATTGCTTAAGGTTAAGTGAGACGAATCCTGCTCTCCATCCCTCTGGTTAGGTCTACATTGCAACCCTTGCTGACACGGCTACATCATTCAGGGATGCTTTCAGGTATGATTTGTGATCAGTGTAGCTCTGCCAGCAAAAGCCTTGCACATTAGGTGTAAATATACTACCAGCTACACTCTGTTGTCAGAACAGCATTTATCACTTATGGCAAAAACAGAGAGCTGGTGAAACTTTCAGTGGCATAAGGACACAGAGGCATCGTTATAGTTGTATCCAGTCTGGGAGTAGCTGGTTAATGAAACCTCCTGCCATAACCATGCTGACCAAGTCAATTGAGGGTGGCCCTGGCTTTCAACAGTGCCCAAAGTGATGCTCTGACCCAGTCAGCAGATCCCAGCTTTCCAGTGTGAAGTCTCTAAGTGCTAGAATGCAACATCATCATGTTTGGGTGATTCCAGCAAAATTTATTGGCCATTTAAATAGCCATGCAAGGAGTTAAATATTTTCTCATATTGCAGTCTCTTATGGAAGCCAACCAATTGTGCTTTTTCTGTGTGTATGATACAGCTGTTTTCACAATTTTTTAAAAAGGAATATCTAGATTTTCTTTAGTAATGTTGAGATCCCACATCTCTATCAGCTCCCACAGTGTGCACAGATCTTTCATTTTTCAAACATACTTAGGCCCTGAAGGTGCAATATTTGAAAATTAACTCCTCTGAAGTTTCAGTTCGTGGCTTCACAACTCTCTTACAACAGGATGCCTACGTGCCCATTTGAAACAGAGCTGGTAACGCAGTGAAATGTTTCATTGGAGGCAGTATTGTGTTTTATTTGAACTGTTTACAAATATCCTTTGGTTGACTTTCGTTTTTCTTTTTTTTTTTCTGAATACATTTCTAGTTCATTGGCTACAAAAACCTACTCATAATTATACAATGGGTTATTATTTATTTCTTTTTTCTTTTTTTTTAAATGTTCTAATGTTCAAGAAGTTTGCAATAAATATACTGAAGCTGATCTATAATTGCATGTAAGATCAGCCTCACAACTGTGTTTTGTAAAGTTAAGTGCCGTAAAAGAACCTGTAGATGACATGGAGAAGGAGGGAAAGGAGAGATAAAGCGGAGGAGAAGGCTTCTTGGGCAGCTGCAGCTTTGACTGGTGGATAGCAGCTTTAAAGTAAGATTGCTCACACCATTTTGTTTCATCTGAGTAGCAGCGTGTATCATCAGACAGTGTATGATGGCATTTTGTTGAAAACATGCCTAGAGAGAAACTTTTACGGCTCAGCTGTTTACCTGTTCCTGTATTCATGCCTGCAATAAATGAGATGAAAAATGAATCACAGAGTCTGAGCAATTTGTAGTCAAACCAGTCATTTAGGAGGCACGGGACAGTATGCCAATTCAAGGAAACATTTGGTTGCTAATAAAGGGGATCCACCTTCATAAACAAAATACACCCCATGCAAAACCCCTCAGAATCTCAGAGAATACCTTCAAAAAGCCCAGCTTAAAGTTACAGACCAGTGTTGTAGGGTGCCAGTCGTCTGTTGGATCATTAGCTGGGTCACTCTTTGCTGATATCAGAGTTGGAAAAAACCCCAGGCTGGACCAAGGCAGAGAAACACAAAACATGCCACATGGATAATCTTTCAGCTGGGGCTCAGAAGGTGGCAAAAAGCCCTGCTGAAGTGGAACAGGTGGGTAGAAATCTTCCTTTTCACACAGGCCTGAGAGATCCCACATCATTAAACTTCTCCATGAAGGAAAATTTACAAAAAAAAACCCCAACTAAACCAAACAACAAACAAGCCTGTTCATTGTAAATATTTTTTGTCTTAAAACAATTAGAACATTTCATTCAGATATTTGCCCTTGATTTTGCTATTCTTTAAACACCTAAGAGGAAAATTGCTTCAGGGTGAAACATTTCAATTTTCCTTTGTTCAAAGATCTCTAAATCAGGACATTTTGACATTAACTTTCCCAGTGCACTTATGAAATGAAATCCCAGTAACGTTCACCCCATTTTCTGAGGTTGTCAAGACTCTATATTTGGAAGGAATATATTCCCATCCCAATTTCTCCAACTGGGTATTCATCTATTTTTAATCTCTATGCAGGGAAAGCAGAGGGAGCAACAGATCAACGTTCTTCCATCAGAACTCAATTTATACCACAAAAATTGATTATCCAGACAGCAAGTCTAGTTAATTAATTCCCCTTAATAAGTCTTTGCTAAAGAAATAGTGTTCTGGGGTGTAGGGGAATGAGAAGCTGTGCGCTAGAAGGTCAGCAAAGACTCCCACGTAACTTGGCTGCAACTGAGAAGTGTGAGGACTTTGGAAATGTAAATCTGAACAATTTTTTGGTTTATTATCAGATGACTGATCTATGGGACTGGGCACGAGGTCATTGAGATAAATTCTGTTTTTCAGGGGACATGCTTTCTGGAGCAGAAAACAGACTTTGCGTGCAGGGTCTATTAACCCAGGGTGGTGGGGGGCTGGGGGAGAAGATGAGGTAATAGGTACCAGCCTGGCTGTGTTGCACAAATCCTGCAGCAGCAGCAGGGCCAGAAGGTTCCCATACAGGTGCAGATGTAGGCTGGTGGAACAAACTCCAGCTCTGAGAGGTGATCACTGTGATCTCCCCAGCTGCTGTTAAGTTTTCAAGGCTGGTGCATGATGGGATCCCCATGCTGAAGTGCAACTTGCTCTAAAGGGAAAGCCTACAGCAAACCCAGTGTCAGGGCTGGCTGTCACAAGATCCACTGGAGGAGGAGCTAGGGAATGATGGAAATAAAAGATGAACCGTTGTCCTGCCCTAGTAATCCCATGGGAGACTCACAGGAGCGTCCCTAGCTGCTGGTGTGAGATGAGGAGAGCAGGCTTGCTCTTTTTTGCATGAAACTGGGCATTGGATTAGCTTAGCTGTGGCATCAGATGTGCTTGACAACCCTGACCACTGCGGTTATGGCTTATACACTGCCAGCAGAACATATGGTCTGTGATGGTCAGGGGAGAAGGGAGGAAAACAACAGGGAGAAAGAAAGCAGTAAACAACCCACACCATCACTTGCCGGATGGCCTGACAGAAAAGCGCTGCCTAAACCAATGTTTGCCTCTTTAGCTTATTTTAAAAGTACATATACAAAATCAAATCATTTCATATGTAATATGCAATTGATACTGATTATATATTTTTTAAAATTAATTTCTCTACAGTGTCTGTGGTATGCAATGCCAGTGACTACACAGCTCTGCCATCATAGTCTCAGGCACAGCAGTAAGATATAAAAGCCACATGAACCTTTAGTGTCTCATGCACTCATTATTCAGCTCTTGAAGCGGAGAGCCGCTTATCCTCCTGCCATCATTCTCTGCCTTTCATTAGCAAGCTCTTTTGAAAATCCAAGGAAAACAGCACAAATTCTTTTCTTTGAAGATATTTAGTCAGTGATGCTTAGCATCGCAGAGCCTCAATGATGTGAAGACCTCAAGTATCCTCTTTTTAAAAAAAAAGCCTTTGCCTTGCTGCTTTCGAAAACAACAACAAAATGTCATTTCTGTGATAACTCCACCCTGGCTGCTGGTCCTCTCCAGCAGTGCCAGGCTTGGCAAGCACATAATGCAGCTCAGTGGGAGGGGACAAGGCTTGTTTTCCGGCAGAGAGTGGACTGCCAGCACCCCCCAGCACTTCCTTCCCTCCTGTGGAACGTTCCTTGCTGTGGCCAACACAGCTCCTGTATCCCCCAGCGTGGGACCTGCACTGCCTTGCTTGGGAAGTGGGGAGACGTTTGCAGCTCTGGGGTCACCCAGGGAGGGTTTGAGGCTGGTGGGGCTGACACCTGCAGTGCTAGTGCATATAAGAGGCTCAGGTAAGAACTGGGGCTCTGGAGATTTTGGAGGCTGTGTTTCTCCTGGATTGTGCAGGTGTGAAAAGATGCATGAGGCTCTGGAAAGGGCGATCAGCATGAGCTGCCCTCTGTCTGGGTATGTGAATTTAGTGATTTGATCACTGGGACATCTCTATGAGACTGATCACTGCTCCCTCCTGCAAAGGAGTTTCTTACCTGTACCCTCCAAAGCTGACTAAAGCCCATGGGGCCAGTCTTTACTCAAGGAACAGGGTGAGGTCTGCAGGAGGGCTGTGGCTGGTGTCTTCAGCAGTACCAAACAAGACCAGCAGCACCCTCATCACACTGGATCACGGCTCTTTTGAAGCAACACAGACCCCCAAGATGCACATCTGCTAAGACTGCCAGTGTATGAAGACAGGGAGGGGGAGTGCTGGAGCCAACTTAGCTTTGCAGCCCAAGAGCCTTCCCGCTTTCCATTTCTAGCCTGATAAGCCAAGACTTAGTGTGAGTTTTGGCCAGCTTGACAACTTGCCTTGGCTTTCATAAGCTGCAGGGAACAGAAGGTATCTCCTCAAACCACCTGCTTCTTAGCCCCTTTGTGTGTCTCCACACCATCCTGCTAATCTTCCTCCCTCCTTTTCTCAGCACTTACCCGCTGACTGGTTCAAAGTTGTCTGCTTCTGTCACCCCCATGAGCACCCCTCCCACATTAACACCTCTGGATTTGTTCACTTTCCAGACTAAAATCTTTTGCATTTCTGAAGCCTCTTGCCAGCCCTTACTTTCTGTGATCCTCAGTAGGTGCTCCTCCAACCACACTTATCTGCTACTCTTCCCCACGTCTCACTCATCTTTTCATCTTTCCTTTGTCTGTCCCATGTCTGGCTAGCTCTGCCCATGTCACAGTTCCCTCCCTCTACCAGATGGCTGAGCTCACTGCCTCCTCATTGCTATCAGGTCTCCAGCCTTCCCTGGGAGCAGTGTCTGACAGACATCACAGAACAACTACAGGTTTTCTTGTCAGCCAGAAAACTCCCATGAAAAGATGTTTCATTAGGGATCAGCTGCCTGAGGAGGGTCTTCCATCAGCCACACATACCAGGGCTCTCCTCAGGCCCACCCTAAACACCTGTGGGTGTAGCACCATGCGTTGGTGATGCTCCTACCCGTTTCAGGTTACCAGAGGCAGGAAGGGTGTAGAGGAGGGGCTGGTATTTGCTCTATTCATAGAAATGAGTGGGTTTGTTCTCACATTTTGTAAGGTTAGGTTCCATTTTAACAACAAGGGATTGGTGAATGGAAGCACCCTGAAAAAACATGACCAAAGATACCCTTGCCTACCTTCTTTCTCCTTGCTTCAGGTAGCTTGTTTCAGCCATCCCCTTTTCCTCCCCATATTCCTGCAAGGTAGCTAGGGCCGTTCCTTTATCCTCCCTACAGTTAGATGAGGTCTTCAGCTATGCCACTACATATTGCTGTGTCAAACTCTGAACCACTGGAAAGAGATGGGGGACAGGGTGGAAGAGGGAGAAGTCTCATCTCGTCATAAAGCCAAACGGCCAACTATTAATTCCCTTCAGGTGCTCTAATGTTAAGTGCTCTCTTTGCAAAGCACCACAGCCAGAATTAATCTTGGTGTATACTGCACTGTAATAAATTCTGAGGGCAGGCCAAGCTCAGTGCCTTTCTTTCTGTCTCGTCTTCTTTTTTCTTTTTTTATTTTTTTCCATTTTTTTTGTTAAGATGCACAACCTCTCACCAACCAAAGTCAAGCCCAAACGACTGCTCTAGCAATGAAATCAATAACAAACTTCCAGGTTTGTCCACCTGGTCTCGCAGGAGAAACATATAATTAAGTCTCAGTTAAACTCTTTTAACTGCTTTTTCTTTTTTCTTTTTGTGTGTATGTGCTGAGAAAAATAAAACAAAGCAGCCTGACAGAGCAGCATCTAACAAACCGGAACTGTTAAATATCTTCCTGGAGGGTAAAAAACCCTGCTTCTGGCAGTCAGAAGGATGTTCCCTGGAAATCTGCACTCTTTCTCTACTTGTGGGATTTCCATCTCCCACCCTCCCCAGCAACATGGTCTTGGTTCCCTCTCTGGAAATGCTGCGTTAATGCAGCAACTTGAACTCCTGAGTTGCTGGTCCTGTGTCCTGTCCATGGTGGCTTGAAACCTCTCCCCATTCAACAGTTATCTCCCAACTGCTGTGTCATCACCTGCCCGGCTCAGCAGACCCAAACACTGAGAGTTTCACATAAGCTGCTGCTGTCACTGTGTCTGATGGGTCCCATCATAAGACCTTGGGGAGCTCAGCATGAATTTGGAGAGAAGCATGTGCCTTGGTAGGTCTCAGCAGTCTTTGTGCTGTGTGCATTACCTATGAACTGAATGGCAAAACACGAGGCTCCACTTTCTACTCCTGAAAGAAATCTTTCTGCAACATTAAGACACTGAAAGCAGNGTCTGACAGACACCACAGAACAACTACAGGTTTTCTTGTCAGCCAGAAAACTCCCATGAAAAGATGTTTCATTAGGGATCAGCTGCCTGAGGAGGGTCTTCCATCAGCCACACATACCAGGGCTCTCCTCAGGCCCACCCTAACCTGTTTCAGGTTACCAGAGGCAGGAAGGGTGTGGAGGAGGGGCTGGTATTTGCTCTATTCATAGAAATGAGTGGGTTTGTTCTCACATTTTGTAAGGTTAGGTTCCATTTTAACAACAAGGGATTGGTGAATGGAAGCACCCTGAAGAAACATGACCAAAGATACCCTTGCCTGCCTTCTTTCTCCTTGCTTCAGGTAGCTTGTTTAAGCCATCCCCTTTTCCTCCCCATATTCCTGCAAGGTAGCTAGGGCCGTTCCTTTATCCTCCCTACAGTCAGATGAGGTCTTCAGCTATGCCACTACATATTGCTGTGTCAAACTCTGAACCACTGGAAAGAGATGAGGGACAGGGTGGAAGAGGGAGAAGTCTCATCTCGTCATAAAGCCAAACTGCCAACTATTAATTCCCTTCAGGTGCTCTAATGTTAAGTGCTCTCTTTGCAAAGCACCACAGCCAGAATTAATCTTGGTGTATACTGCATTGTAATAAATTCTGAGGGCAGGCCAAGCTCAGTGCCTTTCTTTCTGTCTTGTCTTCTTTTTTCTTTTTTTCCTTTTTTTTTTGGTTAAGATGTACAACATCTCACCAACCAAAGTCAAGCCCAAACTACTGCTCTAGCAATGAAATCAATAACAAACTTCCAGGTTTGTCCACCTGGTCTCGCAGGAGAAACATATAATTATGTCTCAGTTAAACTCTTTTAACTGCTTTTTTTTTTTTCTCTTTGTGTGTATGTGCTGAGAAAAATAAAACAAAGCAGCCTGACAGAGCAGCATCTAACAAACCGGAACTGTTAAATATCTTCCTGGAGGGTAAAAAACCCTGCTTCTGGCAGTCAGAAGGATGTTCCCTGGAAATCTGCACTCTTTCTCTACTTGTGGGATTTCCATCTCCCACCCTCCCCAGCAACTTGGTCTTGGTTCCCTCTCTGGAAACGCTGCGTTAATGCAGCAACTTGAACTCCTGAGTTGCTGGTCCTGTGTCCTGTCCATGGTGGCTTGAAACCTCTCCCCATTCAACAGTTAGCTCCCAACTGCTGTGTCATCACCTGCCCAGCTCAGCAGACCCAAACACTGAGAGTTTCACATAAGCTGCTGCTGTCACTGTGTCTGATGGGTCCCATCATAAGACCTTGGGGAGCTCAGCATGAATTTGGAGAGAAGCATGTGCCTTGGTAGGTCTCAGCAGTCTTTGTGCTGTGTGCATTACCTATGAACTGAATGGCAAAACACGAGGCTCCACTTTCTACTCCTGAAAGAAATCTTTCTGCAACATTAAGACACTGAAAGCAGCACTCTGGCAGAACAGCTTTGCTTGCTTGAAAACCCTTCCAGTGACACTGTGCCCAAGCCCCACAGAGGAGCTCTAGGACATGCAGGACTTGTTTCCTTCAGCTGTAGGGCAGCTCATATCTCCCCAAGTGGTTCTTGGGCATCCTGTTCTGGCACTGCTCTCTCCAGCAGGGAGAGCCTGGCGCAGCTCTGGGTGTCCTTTACCACATCTAGTCCTAAAGTTGAATCAGTGTTGTTTATGCTCACATTGTAACTGAAAGAAAAAACGAGTGATGTTTGAGTAGGTCAAAGACTGTGAAGAGATAAATGTAATTACAATAAATGTAATATATTGAAAGATACTACCATTTAATTAAAAGTATATGAATTATGCATGTATCTCTTCCACATTCTGTAACTGTGTGGGCTTGAGCAGTATCTGAGTACATTCAGCTCTAGCTACTGTGCGAAACTCATGGCTGCTTAATTTCTCACTCACCACCTAACACCTCCAGCTGAATTTTTGCTGGAGTAAACAAGGACATATATGGGGTTTGCTTGGAGTTACCTCTGCTTTTCTGCTCTCTCTGACACCTGGCAAAGGTTGTGAATCTCATCCCACCAGTGTCCCCTGTAGGAGAATGGAGACTGCCTTTTGGGCAACTTCTACAACATCAGACTTAAAAATCACACTATTTGAGCGCAGGGAGATGCTGAGAAGGAAATAATTGGGGTGGGCTACCAATACCTACCCTGCTTGGGGCTGTGCAGGTGGCAGCACCCTGGAGTTCTGGAGCATGAAGCCCTATGTAGACCCACAGACTGGCTGAGAACTGTAGCAGCTCAGCAGGGACAGAACAGGAGGAGAGGGCTTGCTGGTGAAAGGTCCCAGCACCTGCAGCTCCCCAGAGCATCCAAGAGCCAGCACTGCCATCCCCACTCCAAGGTGCATAATATCCCTATCACATGTGTGGGGTTTGGCTCAGCTTTCAGTAAACTTAAAGCAAGCTATTTCATTAATATGGAAGAGTGTCTTTTTATAAATGCTTTGCTGTCCTTCGGGATAAACAGAAAATTTCCTCTGTCAAGGCAGACGGTTGCTTTCTGCAACTTTGCCAAGCCCATTCTGGCAGGGCTGTACCATCAATCTTCTGCTAAAGGCTGCTTCCTTCTTATGTCTTTGTTTAGCAAGTGTGGTGGAGCAAACTCCCATGAGAGAAAACAGAACCCATTAGTGTTTGAAGAAAATTTGAACTGTCCATTATGAAATTAAAACAGGAAACGAAACGACAGGGGGAGAGAGATTTGTCTCCCTAATCACTTAATAGAGGCCCATACATCTCGTTAGTTTGCAATAAATCATGCCTTGTTATCAGCCAGATGTGCAAGCTTATGAATTCTGAATCCAAATGTTCATCTCTAGCTATTTACTGATTTATTTCTCATTTCTATGCCTTTTGGAATAGAAGATGGACAAGTTTAGTTTTGTTTCATTTTATTTCACGCTTATATAATACAAACTCTGTCTTTTTCTTCTGGGGAAACTTTGGCCTGTGTTCAGCAAGGCACTTACACACGCGCAGCTCCAAGGTGGGACTGGTTCCCCATCTTCCCTCTAAAATAGTTGTAAGTAATTCCAACAGTCGCAGTGAAAGCACTCACCTGTGCTGCAGGCTGTGCCGAGGCTTTAAATCATGAGATATTCTTACCAGGCACATTTGGTAAGTTATGCTCAGCTGTCTTCCTGCATGCTTTTTTACTGATGGCAGGAATAATACATAATGAAGGCAAGAAGCTGCAGCCTGCTCTGAGAAAGATAACAGGGAGTTATTTTCTTCTCTGTCCCCTGTGTGGTCAGGTTGGATAAATCCTCAGGGCTGAGCCTTGCCTATTCCCCCTGCAAAGATAGCTTTTGGCTTGCAGTGTTACTCTGCCATGCTTGACTTATTTTTGTGTTTCTGAGTTTCTCTTATTTTGTAAGCATCTTTTTTTGTATAGCATCTACATGGAAATGGGATAACTTTGGAAAGATGAGCAATGGACATAGAAACATCAACTGGATATCAAACCCAAAGAAGTGTGATCTCTCAAAAGCCAATAAGAGGTTCAGGGAAATCTAAAGAAAATCCTTGTACTGGTATTCCTTCAGTGGAAAGAGATTGGGAAAATGTAGCAACCTCCTTACAAAAGCACAGTTTTGACCCAGTCCTGGAGCACTTGGGCTGCCACAGCAGAGGATGATGTCTAAACAACCAACTTTGAAAAATTCTGGCTTGCCAGCACTGTGAATTTGTCTCGAAGTTGTGAAAATTGCAGTTGGTTAACAGCATTTCTATTGGGTAAAATACCAGTGAGATATAGAGAACAGCAGACTGGTTCAGCTCTTGTTGTCTGAAAATAGTTCTGCTGCAGAAAGCCCAGATGTCACCTCAGCAAGAGATGCATAAGCAAGGTGCATTGGCATTGAGGTATTGAGGATTCTTCCAAAGGCTGGTGATTAACATAAAATCACCCACAAAACTGAAGTCCACAGTCAGGGCAGCCCTACTGAATGGGCTTTCCTTGCCTTTGGGCCCTTAAGAGTCAGGGAGAGGGCTCACTATTGTGAAACTTGAAAATGGACAGAAAGTGTTGGTAGTGTAGGTTACCACACAGGTAACCACAGTTGGGGGTAGGGAGGGAGTGAGAAGGATACGCTTCCTCGGCTGAACATCTCCACGGGAATGGAAACCAATGTAAATCCCTTTTCTGTGACTACAAGATACATCCTGCAGCTGTCAGGCTGTTCAGAAGCTGAGAGGAATATAGCATTTACTGTAGTCTGAAAAATACCGCCATCATTCGAAACTGGAAGGTCCCTCCTCCTTAACAGAAAGGAGACTTGAGTGTTGGCACTAACCAGGGGATGGTCATATTGCAGCCTAACCAATATGTTTCAGAAATACTTGCAGAGGGAAACAAATAGAAAAAGCCAGAACACTATGAAATGAAAGGGCAGAACTAGAATAACTCACCACTCACAAATAAATGCTCATGTCCACAACTGGGAAGAAACATATATGATACCAATGAAGAATAAATAACTGACTGTATTTACTTTGGTGGCTTTCCAAATATGCCGGAAAAGGTTTTATCCATCATAGAATAACCAGGTTGGAAGAGACCCACCAGATCATCAAGTCAAATCATTCCTATCAAACACTAAACCATGCCCCATAGCACCTCATCCACCCGTGCCTTAAACACCTCCAGGGAAGGTGAATCAACCACCTCCCTGGGCAGCCTATTCCAGTGCCAAATGACCCTTTCTTTGGAAAAGTTTTTTCCTAATGTCCAGCCTAACCTAATGTTTTTTCCTAATGTCCAGCTGTACCTACCCCCTGGTACAGCTTGAGGCCATTCCCTCTTGTCCTGTCCCCTGTCACTTGGGAGAAGAGGCCAGCACCCTCCTCTCTACAACCTCCTTTCAGGTAGCTGTAGACATCAATGAGGTCTCCTCTCAGCCTCCTCTTCTCCAGGCTAAACAACCCCAGTTCTCTCATCATACCTGTATTCTCTAATCTATGGACTTCCTTTCTGCCACAAGGGTTTACCCTCACCTTGCTCTCCTTTGTACTTCACAGACATAGCAGGTGATGGTTCCTTGACATCTTTAAACTTCACTGAAGTTTTCTTCACAACAGCTGTGTCTCATACAGGGTAAATACACAAGAGAATAAAGACCTTTTGCGGGCAGAGCTATCATCTGCTCCATGCGAAAGCTAGCAAGGTGTGGCTGCACCAATCAGCCACAGTTGAGGAGAGTTTATCATCTGCTTTTCTCCAGAACTACTGTAGTCTGTAAGGGAAAAGGTAGCCATGAGACCTCAAGCACAAAGAGTGAAAACTTCTCCCTTGAGGTCAGGCTCAGAGAAAGTGTTTCGGGGGGCTTTGGGAATGGAAAAAGACTTAGATTTATAGTATCATAGAATCATAGAATGATTTGGATTGGAAAGGACCTTAAAGCCCATGCACAGGGACATCTTCCACTGTATTAGGTGGCTTAAAGCTCCATCCAACCTGGTCTTGAACTCCTCCAGGGGCGGGTCATCCATGACTTCTCTGTGCAACCTGTTCCAGAGCTTCATCACCCTAACAGTAAAAAAATTCTTAATATCTAAACTAAATCTGCCACCTTTCAGCTTAAAACCATTATCCCTTGTCTTATCGCTATTATCCCTGACAGAGTCCTTCCCCATCTTTCCTGTAGGCCCCCTTCAATTACTGGAAGGCTGCTACAAGGTCCCCCTGGAGCCTTCTCTTCTCTGGACTGAGCAATCCAAATTTTCTCACCCTGTCCTCATGTGGTGGGGGAGGAGGCGGTGGTGGTGGTGTTCCAGCCCTCTGATCATCTTTGTGGTTCTCCTCTGAACTCACTGCAACAGATCCATGCCCTTTCTGTGCTGAGGACTCCAGAACTAAACACAGCACTCCAGGTGAGAATAAACTGTCTTCTCATTTGACTTTTACTGTGACCATGGAGACAAGACTTTGCATACTGTGGGGGAGAGAGAAACCCTGAGAACATCTGCTATTACTTAGCTTAGAAAAAACCACACAACCTTAACCTGTAAATGTACCACGCTCCTGTGTGGGTTGGACTTAAAAACTTTTAAAAGATAGGTGAGGCTGAAAAAATATTTCTATGAGTTAAAGTGTATTTCCTGGACTTTACTGCAATGCTCTGATCTGTTGCAGAAAATGTGGTGGAAACACCAAAGCAAAGAACATAGTTGGTGAGACAGCAGTAAGGGCTTGCTGTAGCTTGAGTAGAGTTTCTTTATTCTGTGAAGTCTGCAGTGGTGGCAGCGGTAGAATTTTTGATCTTAAAATCCATTCTAATTTCAAAGTGGAGATTTGAGGAAAGATGTTTCCTAATGTTACTCAGGCCTCTGCTTTTGCACTGGTTTGTGTGCTCAGCCTGATTGTAGGTTAGAGAAGAAGGAATGCCTGCGAGATGAAACTCACTACTATAGTGCTAGAGCACATCTCTTACCCCATGCTTTAAGAAAGAAATGGATGAAAGTAAATCTGTTTTTCAAACTGTCAAAATGATACTTGTCCTGTTTTCTTCTGTCAAAATGAAAGTGATTCCCAGGAGTATTCAATGTCTCTAAAACATATACTTAAAGAAAGGGAAGAAATGTGTTAGTGAAATCATTGCCTCGTTGTGATGTGTGACAGTTTCAGACAGCCTGGAAAACTGGTAAATTAAGGCTCTCCTGGCCAGCAGACAGAGAAACGGAGGCTGCTTCTACATGCTGGATGACCATTCTTTGCCTTTGCATTGTCTAATTCAAGTAAGATCAAAAGCAGGGGCAATGGCAAGCTTAATGGCACCAGCACATGGCTGAAGGAAAGAGCTACAGCTGGATATTCATCAGAGCCCATAGTAGGTGACCAAGAAGACTGGGCATCTTGGACACAGGCAGGCAAGGTCTACTCACTAAGCATGTCTTTTTTCATCTTGTCTTCTCAATGTTCTTAGAAGAAGCTATAATAAAATGAAAATGTGACATGGAAAGATGGAAAGATGGAAAGATGGAAGGGAGGGGAGGGGAGGGGAGGGGAGGGGAGGGGAAGGGAAGGGAAGGGAAGGGAAGGGAAGGGAAGGGAGGGGAGGGGAGGGGAGGGGTGGGGAGGAAGAGAGAAGAAAAGAGAAGAAAAGAGAAGAAAAGAGAAGAGAAGAGCTTTACTTGGTACCTATCAAGGAGCATGCAGTATCTGTCTGAAGCTCCAGGTAAGCACAAGGAGGACTACAGATACGCTATTAGTAAAAAATAGCTTTNAAGGGAAGGAAAGGAAGGAAGAAAGGAAGAAAGGAAGAAAGAATCTTTTTCTCAGCATATGCTGATCTGGTCATGTACAGCATTTCATTTTGCCCTGGTACAGAAATACAGATTCTAGCAAGGTCCTATTTCATCATCTAAACCAATACCACAATTGATTTCTAGTGCTGACCCTTTTGAGTCCATTATAACCATAACAAGTGGGGCAAAGCCATTTGTGTGCAGTTTGACAGGGGAGGTAGTGAGTCACAGCAATTGTATGCCACAATACCATATCACAGCAACAAAATCAGATGAGTAATCTTGGAGCTTGCCTTCAGGCAGCTGTCTGACTGATCCCACAGATCTTACTGCAACAAAATGTCAATGTTTAATACCTTTCACATTTCTTTAGCTCCAAGAGGCAATAATGAATCTTTCTTTGCTACATACTAAGAGGTGTTTGTATCAGAAAAAGGAGGTAATACTGGAAATAATCTTTTTTTCATTAAATTTAAGAGTAACCGGCATCAAATAAAAGCCTGGCTAATTAACTAAAGTCATCAAGCAACCCTGAAATGTATTTAGTTTCAAGTAGCAACTAAATAGATCTAATGTCTAGGAACCATCCAGGCACCTTAGGCAGATCCTTCCTTTTCTGTTCATCCAGAAATGTGTGCTCAAGGAGACATTGTCCTCAGCTTCACCACAGCTGTCCCACTGAACCACTCCTCAGCTTGTGAGAAACGGTGTTTCACACTGGCAAAGTTCTGTCAGATGCTGCTATTTTCCCTCTCTAGGGTTGTTTCTTAGCTGACAGGCTTAGCACCATGTGGGATGTCCAATAAGGCTTCACGCATATCCCATATGCTGCTCTTCCTCTGTAACCACATAGGTCTGCAAAACTGGCTGAAAATAAAGTGAACAGTAACCCTAGTCCTTCCAAGGACTGTTCATTTCCATTGAGGTGCCATGTCTCCAAGTAAAGTATCTCTCCTACGGCCATTCTATAAGGTCATCTCTGGTCCTAGTCATTTTTCTGTTGTTCTTCATGATTGTGAGCTAAAAAGTCAACAGCTATTTTGGAGCAAAGAGCAGAGCTTGCTGGCCAGCAGGACTTCAGGGATCTTACTGAGAAGAGGAAAAAGGTGTATTGATAGCCTTCTCTGGCTCCTGAAGGGTTGACATCCCTTTTTAGTGCTCACTTAAAGGCTTTACTGAATACAAGTGCATGGCGATATTCTGGCTGCTTTGCTTTTTATATAGCATTGAGCTACCATTGTTTTCCACAGTATCTTTTGAGACCCCAGGAAATTTGTGAGAAGAAATATTTTCCCTTTAGGTTGTCTGGTGTTCTCTCTATTACTTATGGCCAGAAAATTAAACACTTGGGAAGCAAATAAGTAGGCATTCTACCTTTTTCATTAAAACATGAGTGCAACAGTTCAAATTAAATTGTGAGCAAGGAAATAGATTAAATGAATCTTTTCTCAAAGATATCTTTTAGCAGCAATATGATTCTGTGCAAGGAAAAAATATCTTTACTGTTCATTTTAATGAAATGCAAACAGAAATACAAATTACATTTTGTATCACTGTCTCTTTAATGTGATTGAAGAGGCTTTTAATTGAGACAAAAATGTCCATGCTAATAGTCTTGATTAAAGGGGCTTTTAAATAGTTTATCTGCCTGGCTACATTCCATCCTAAAGCTCTGAAGAGGAAGATATCTTTCATGTTGCATTTAAATGCTTATTATCCCTTTGATCTCTGCCAGTCCACTTATTTGAAATATTATTCTTCACTTCTAGCCTGTGGAGTTACCTCACCAAGAGACTTTGCTGATGCTGCTCTCTGGGGACTCCATTGGCTTATTTGAACCATGGACTAGCAGCAAGAGTTAGTATTTCAAAGCATGCTGTGAATTTCTGCCTCATTTCAGTGCCAGCCCTTACAGCAGGTGCCCATGACATCCATGTGGATGCATCACCTGTAACAATGAAGCCTTGATCTCATCTGTGGGCCTCATATGACAATAACCAACAACAGCTTATAAACAGTGATCTTAGTTAAAGATCCCTTTTTACACTGTGGTATCTACTGAGCATAAATCTGAGGAAGAAGAAAAGCAGCAGGTTGGGCAGGTTAGATGTGAATGTGAATAATACAAAAAAGGTTTTTTGTTTTACAAAGCCTCCCTTTTTTTCCCCCCACCAATGGCTACTGTAAACATAGCCTTAACTTTACTTTCTACTTTCTTCTACCAAAGCAAAGCAGTGTGCAACTGGAGTCACTGTATATTGTTGCATCCAAGAGCACTTTCCTTTTTATTCACCTCTAGTCTACTCAGTTCAGGCACCTAGTGGTTCAGGTTAGGTGAGCAGCTCACCAGAAGGATACGCAGCTGTACAAACAGGGACCGCAGGTGCTTGTGTGTGTTAGGAAACTAGCCAGTATGTTTACTCATCATACCAGAGAAAAGCAATGAACCTAGTCATTAATGAATTATATGGTCCTCTGTGACTGAACTGCTCCTCTACTGACCCGACAAAGAGATTTGAAGGACTTACCTGTAAACAAGGGTTGACATGAGCTAATGGAAACTATCATTCCAGAGCGCCAAAGCTGAACATTCAGTCCCCTGCACAGCCCTAAAATGGTCTTGCATTCACTCGTCCTGGGAAGCAGAGAAGTGAAAGCATTTGATGAAGGGATTGAAATGCTTGGTGCTCTTGTCTTTGCAAGACAAGCAAAGGTTTCACTGTATGTTTCTTTTCCTCAAAGGGTATATGCTTTGCTATTTCTGTTGGCTGAGCAGCACACCTGATGAGCTGGAGCAGGCAGCCAGGTGACTTATATCCTGTTGTGGTCATGTGCAGCCAGAGGAAGGCTAAAACTGGAGAGGGGAAGATTTAGACTAGACATAAGGAGGGAATTCTTCACAATTACAGTGGTGAGGTACTGGCACAGGTTGCCCAGGGAAGTTGTGGATGCCCCATCCCTGGAGGTGTTCAAGGACAGATTGGATGGTGCCTTGGGCGCCCTGATCCCGTGGCAGGGGAGTTGGAACTGGATGATCTTTAAGGTCCCTTCCAACCCATACTATTCTATGATTCTGATTTCTGTGTGCAAACACCTAGCAGTGAGTTGGGGTGGGTGGGCTTGCAGGGGAAGAAAAGCCAGGGCTGAAGAATAAATTCTGAGATAAGAGAAGGTGTTTAGGGTTTACAGAGAGTACCCAGCAACCTTTCAGGCCCTCTGCCACCCCATTCTGGAAGTCAGCTATCTATCTGTTAAACTCCCCCAGTATGGAAACAGTTAGAAGGAAAGCAGCACAAGGAGACTTCTGATGACAGAGGACAGTCAGTGAAGAAGAGGGGAACTGATGTGAGCATCAATTGTTCAAACAAGGATCAAGGAAGCACCAGAAATGTTTATTTTTTGCCATCCTACCTACACACTTGTTAATCTAAAGCTTGTTGGCACAGCCTGTGTTGTCTGTGTGAGCATCCCCTGGGCCCGTGACCAGCTGTCCTGCTAAACGTTTTAAGTGCAATACCTGTAACAGTGTTCTGCTCCAAAACAGAGTAGGATGACTCTCTTTTAAAACTACAGTGCTGTGGAAGAGCTGGAAAAGCTTCCTTCATCCCCCAGAGCTGAAATAAAAATACAGCATCTCAAGCCAATGTAGGTCTCCTGGTTCCTTTATGAGAAATAAAAAATGGAACTGTGTTGCTTCCTTAACATAACTGGAAAAGCAAAATAGTCTTCTAAGGAATGTGACTTTGCTTATCTGTAGTTCTAAAGGTTAATTTCATTAGCATATGGCCACTACTGGAAGGATACATGCAAGTTTTTAGAAGTAAGCAGTGAAATAGGCTCTTGGCAGTTGCCCCCAAAGTAGGGCTCAAACAGAAGAGAAGATAAAAATAAGCATAGCTCAATCCTTTCATTCATTGCAGGTTGTCAAATAGGAGAGGTGCTGCAGAAAAACTCATATGTCATTAGAAGCTGAGTCATAATGCGAGGGTAGGGAGCTCAGTGGAAGGGCTGGGGTGGCTGCCTGCAACTTTAACTTCACCATGGACTGATCTTCAGAGATGAGCTGGTCAGAAGCAGGAGTTTGTTGTGGTTTGAGAACCTCCTCCTAGCTGGGAATGAAAAGGAGAAATTTCCAGTGGATAAAACTAAACAAAGTATCCCAACTTGGTTTTCTGATAGTGTTAAACTCCTTGGATAACGGCAAACAAAATAAATACGAATCTAATAAGAACAGTATGATGTCATGACTTTGAGCAAAAATGATAGAATCAAACAAGAACTCTGGTTTTCTAATGAAAATAAGGAAATTGAAACCTTGTTCTTGACTTTCACTTCGAAAATACTACCAATGTTGATATTTTGATACAAATGAGAGAGCTGATGAATTTGAGGGTTTTTTGTTTTGTGTTGATTTAGCAAATGTTAATGCTTCTGAAAATATTTCAACTAAATGGTGAGACATTTCTTAAGAAGCAGCATTGTTCACTACAGATGGAAAATGCTGTGCTGTTTTGCAAGCGCCATTGCCACACAACATTAACTCCATCCTTGAGGGGGTTACCCGGTGCTAGGACTGTAGCAGCATCTGGTCCTAGCCTGATAGATATCATTTTGCCTGGAGCCTGTACAATTCAATCATGGCACCTCCTCAGCCAGTCATAGAACACTATCCACCTGGGATATCTCTCTTCAGCAT
The DNA here is from genome assembly GCA_013389865.1 of Piaya cayana. Taxonomy (NCBI): domain Eukaryota; kingdom Metazoa; phylum Chordata; class Aves; order Cuculiformes; family Coccyzidae; genus Piaya; species Piaya cayana. Next base: position 145,590 of record WAAB01006876.1, read on the forward strand.
GTGGCCAAGGAACAAAAGCAAGTGGGCAAAGTAACCTCCCGTGGGAACGTCCAGAAGAAAACTCAGATGGCAAATTTAAAGTGTCATGCAGCAACTGTCAGCTGAGCTGCTTTTAATTTTTTTTCTATGTTTGAGTACAAGATTTGTGCACATTTATTTGTATGTAGAAAAAGGACCTCGCCCCAGAGTGACCTGAGCTTGGTAAAGCAGTTGGCTGCCAGAAAAGAAACACTGTGACTGACTGTGAGGAGAGGTGAGAAAGCCTCAGCTTAATGTTTTTTCACTCTCCACTGTTACATTTTGGGGATGTTGACATATGTGAATATTTTTAAATGGCAGAGAGATTGCTCTATGCACATGTGGGATAATCAGCAATCAGAGCAGGGGAGTCTGGATTTCTCTCCAAGTACTAGACTAGTGTCTGGATTTTTTTCCCCTGCTTTCTTTTTCCCCTGTTGATGAGCACTGTTTTCAGTAAATGCTTAGACTGTTTTGCTGTCTCAAATCGGCATAGCAACAGCATCAGAACAAAACTCAAAACCATTGACTTAATGACATACTGAAATGGCTTCAGAATTCATAATATGCTCTCACTTATTTGAAGTGTAAAGGAAGGAGTTATTGCAGAGTGTACACCTTAGGCTGTTGGAAACCTTTCCTCTGTGTGCATGATGACTGCCAAATGACAATAAGCCAGTTAAATACTTGTTCTTTAATCAAGTTTATCCTTGTAAACATCTGTATGAAAAAACATTGAAGTAACCTTAGGATATGTTATGTAGCTGCACAGTAGAAGCAAGAAAATATAAGTTCAGGATTATTCATTGCTGGTGTCACATGAAGAACTTAACAAGAAAATAAAAACCATTGATCAACACTTTTTCATTATTAGAAATCAGAGACGTAACTGTGGTTAGAGATCCTCTCTCAAGGAAGTAAATTCTCCTCTAACAACCCTCATACACAATGTTTTTACCCCCACACTAAGTACAAGTGTTTCTACATCTTGACCATTACACAATAATGCTGTGTTTTACAAAACATTTCCATATTCAAGCATCCCTGGATAAATAAATGTTGGACTCTGACTTCATTGGCATCGTGGTAAGTAAATCTGACTTCACTAATTTAAATCATAGAACCATAGAATGGCTTTGATTGGAAGGGACCTTAAAGAACATCCAGTACCAACCCCCCTGCCATAGGCAGGGACACCTCCCACTAGATTAGGTTGCTCAAAGCCTCATCCAACCTGGCCTTGAGCACTGCAGAGATAGGGCTTCTATGACTTCTCTGGGCAACCTGTACTTCCCCACCCTTACAGTAAAAAATTCTTATTAGTAATTAGTAACAACTTCAGTAAATAAAAAATGTCTCTTCCTTTTATAAACTTAAGTTTACAAGAATTTCCAAACAATACATCCAAGCTCTCCAGAGCTGCTTGCTGTTACACCATTAGCAGATGTCTGGGATCTTTTCTACACCAGAGTAAATGGTTTTATGCTTAGCTCACACCTGCATCAAAGGTTCAAAGACTATTAATACACCTTGTGGATACTAACAAAGCCTACAGTGAGGCTTTTGAGGTGCTTATATCTTCTCCATTAGTGTACCTCTGTAGTACCCAAAGCCTTCAGCATAACTGACTTTCAGTTGTTTAAATGCGAAGAAAGGAACAGTTTATTTCAGTCAGCAAAGCCACTTGGTGCACTTGATTCTCTCTGCCGTCCAAGTGACTGCAGGTATCGATGTGCTTATTGATAATGACATGCAAAAAGAGAAGCTTGAGGCAAAGGCTGGAATTTGCACTGTTATTTCCTTCAGTGCTGTGCAACTCACCTTACTTCCCAAGAAGCTGTTACCTCACTGCTGTTTAAATACAGAGAAGGTTGACTCTTGTAGTCCCACAAATGTTTTCCAATCATTTGCGTGTATGTCTTACAGTCATAGAATCATAGAACAGTTTGGGTTGGAAGGGACCTTAAAGATCATCTAGTTCCAACCCTAGTGTTACTCAAGTCCCTTCCTCTAATGGCTGATGGTTCTAACAAATTAATTTATATGGATTTAAGTAGAATAATCCAAGTTGGAAAAGAACTCTAAGATCATCAAGTCCAACTGCCAGTCCAACACCACCCGTGCTTATTAAACCATGTCCTGAAGCGCCACATTTACACGCTTTCCGAACACCGCCAGGGATGGAGACTCCGCCACTTCCCTGGGCAGCCCGTGCCAATGCTTGACCACTCAGTAAAGAATTTGTTTTTTCTAATATCCAGCCTAAACCTCCCCTGACACAACTTGAGGCCGTTCCCTCTCGTCCTATCACTTGTTACTTGGGAGAAGAGACCAGCACCCGCCCCCCTACAACCTCCCGTCAGGTAGTTGTAGAGGGTGATAAGCTCAGACTTCAGCCTCCTCCAGGCTTAAACAACCCCAGCTCCCTCAGCCGCTTCTCCGGAGACCGTAAGAGGCAGAGCTGCCTCAAGCTCCTCGCCTCCAGCAGCGAGGAGACATCTTTTGGGTCCCTGGGTAGCGCCCCAGCCCTGGCCCCGCCGCCTCCTCCACAGGGATGGGGGGGGGGCGGCTGCCATCCTCCGGTGAGCTGGTGCCCCTCGGCGGCCGGAGGCTGCTACTGCCACCCCCGCCGCTCCCAGGAAGGGGCTGGAGGTGTCCTGGAGGGAAACGGGGTGTCCCGGCGGGAAACGGGGGCAGGAGGCAGCCCCGGGCAGCCCCGCGCGGCTGCACCCGCCCCAGAGCAGGCCTGGGAGCGGAGGGGTCCCAGGGAGACTCACCTCTTTCTACCCGATTTCTTCTCCATGCTCCCCCAATCTCCTTTCTTCTCCTCCAAATTACACACAGCCACGTGGATGTATACATACATATACATCTATGTGCTTACCTATATGTAGGTCACAGCCCAGAAAGCCAACAATATCCTGCGCTGCATCAAAAGAAGTGTGGCCAGCAGGGCAAAGGACCTGATTCTGCCCCTCTGTTCCTCTCTTGTGAGACCTCACCTGGAGTATTGTGTCCAGTTCTGGAATCCTCAACATAAGAAGGATGCGGAGCTGTTGGAACGGGACCAGAGGAGGCTACAAAGATGATTAGAGGGCTGGTGCACCTCCCATATGAGGACAGGCTGAGAGAGTTGGGGTTGTTCGGTGTGGAGAGGAGAAGGCTCTGAGACCTTATAGTGACCTTTCATTACCTGAAAGGGGCTACAGGAAAGCTGGAGAGGGATTGTTTACAAAGGCTTGTATTGACAGGACAAGGGGCAATGGGACAGATTTAGACTAGACATACAGAGGAATTTCTTCACAATTACAGTGGTGAGGTACTGGCACAGGTTGCCCAGGGAAGTTGTGGATGCCCCATCCCTGGAGGTGTTCAAGGCCAGGCTGGATGCTGCCTTGGGGGCCCTGATCCCGTGGCAGGGGAGCTGGAACTGGATGATCTTTAAGGTCCCTTCCAATCCGTGCTATTCTGTGATTCCGATTCCTACATGCAAACACCTAGCAGTGAGTTGGGGTGGGTGGGCTTGCAGGGGAAGAAAAGCCAGGGCTGAAGAATAAATTCTGAGATAAGAGAAGGTGTTTAGGGTTTACAGAGAGTACCCAGCAACCTTCCAGGTCCTCTGCCACCCTCTTCTGGAAGTCAGTTATCTATCTGTGAAACTCCCCCAGTATGGAAACAGTTAGAAGGAAAGCAGCACAAGGAGATGAGACTTCTCATGACAGAGGACAGTGGTGAGGCACTGGCACAGGTTGCCCGGGGAAGCTGTGGCTGCCCCATCCCTGGAGGTGTTCAAGGCCAGGTTGGATGGTGCCTCGGGCAGCCTGATCTGGTGGGATGTGTCCCTGCCCATCGCAGGAGGGTTGGAACTACATGATCTTTAAGATCCCTTCCAACCCAAACTATTCTATGATTCTATGATTCTGTGATTCTATGATTTTATATATATACATATACATATATACAGTTTGGTGAAACACTGGAACAGGTTGCCCAGGAAGGTAATGGAAGACCCCATCCCTTGAAATGTTCAGGATCAGGTTGGATGGGGCTTTTAGCAACCTGATCTATTTAAAGATGTCCCTGCTCATCGCGAGGGAGTTGGACTGGATGACCTGTAAAGGTCCCTTCCAGCCCGAAGCATTCTATGATTCCTGTAAAGGTCCCTTCCAACCCAAAGCATTCTATGATTTTGTGATTCTCTCTACACAGCCATAAAATCATGCTTTATCTCATTTGTAGATAAGAGAGTCTGTCTTGAAACCCAAGCCTCAGAAAAGAGTGGAGATGGCATTTGGTGGTTTTGGGCTGTGCAGTGCCAGGGGGCAGTGTGGGTAACCAAGGTGCTCCAGCCCAGAGCCAGACTTCGAGCATGACCCTGGAGCCTATGTTCTTCCAGCACCTCTGGGAGGAAGAGAAAACTTCTCTAATCCTGGAGTTTTAACCTGGGCTGTTTGAAGCAAAGCATTCCCTTCTGTAGCTTCTACCCAGCAAGGGAAAAGGAATAACCTATGGGCCCCATGTTCCCTGGCTGCCTCAGTTAGGAGATGGAGAAAGCAACTTCACTGCAGAGAAGCAATCCAGAAGGAGCTTCTGGGCTGATTTCTCCTGCCTGCTTAAGTTCAGCTGGAAGATAAGAATATTATTATTAACATTATTTAGACTGAGAGCAATCTGAATCCGGGCTGAGAAAAGGCTGTTTTAAATGACTGTTTTCCAGCAGGCAAACCTACAAAACTTTCATCATAACTCTTCAAATGGAGTCCTATGAGGGAACAGAGTTTTATCATTTTTTTTTTCTTCTTCTTTCTGAGTTCTTAACTAATTAGGATGAAATGACATTGTCACACACAGAATTAATTGAATTCTGCCAGTACTACTTAAACTCTTTAAAACATTCCTACCTAAATGAGTTCTTTGCTAATACAAGCTGAATTTTTTAGCTCTCTAGGCCCATTTTTCACAATAAGTAAGTGGTATTTATGCACACAGAGGCCTCAATGTAATGCCCTCTATTGCGAGTTCTAATAAAAGCTGCTCTGTTTTGGCTCCTTATTAGAATAATTCTATAAATAGCCTCTTTGTAACAAGGACTTCTTAAAAAAAATGTGAAAAGTTTTGCTCCAAAACCTGCTGGTGCACATTGTGCCACCATCTGGCAGATCTGGCTTTCAGGGCAGATTTACCTCTCCATACCTGCATTCATGCTGGGGGTAGCAAAGAGTGCCAGAGATGTAAAAAATGCAGTCTTGGGAGAAAAGATATATACTGCCTGATGTAAAGGAATATAAGAACAAAAAAAAAGCTGTATAGTTTTAATATACCTTGGGAAGGGGCCAGGGTACTTACTGAAATAAAACCATGTTATTTACTAAGACCTCTGGACTACATCTTTAGATTGGTGTATGTTATGTTTTCAGAAAAGAATTTGAGGACACTGCTTTTTTTCCTACATTAGATTAATTTTATAGAAGGAGTGCTGTTGTGAGCAGCATTGGCAGCAGAGGCACAACTGCCCTTTAAGCAGGACCAGACATGTAACTCAGGGGAGGCAGCGAACAAAAGATTTATCAGTGCTGAGCGAAAGATGACCTAACGACCTAATGCAGTTTTTATTTGGATGACAGCATATTTAGGGTGTTTATTTTCATGCCTGAAGAAGTACCATGCCTCGAAAAGTCTCACTCATCTCCTTGTTTAGCAGCTCTCAGAAACAGCACACAGGTTTTTTTCTGCAGTGCTTTGGTTTTCCTAAGGCGATTACTTAGCTTTTACTTTTCTCATAGGAGATATTACTAATGAATAGGTATTTGACATTTTTTTCTTCATCAATTGGTTTCTGTAGAACATTGTGAAAAAGCTCTGTTTGCAGGAAATTCCTAGCATATTTTCTCCCATATCTTAGTCTAAGTAACACAGCAAACATGTGTCTCTAGAGCCACAGGTAGTTAATTAGTGCAAGGGAAAAATTTCTATTAACGAAAACAAGGCGATTTTTCAGTTTGCAGAATTTGTACTGTTGCTTAATAAAGGAAAGCCCAAGATAAATTACTGATTTAGTAGATACTTTTGCCATATTGAAGAAGATTTTTGTAAGGGTTTGAGAAAACTGAGGATGAATTACAAATGCTGGTTTGGGTTATTGCAGAGTTACTGTAAGAGAACTGCTGTCTCAGGAGCCCTTTTGTTAGCACTGGTGGATACATACTAATTTCTCCATACATATTGATTTGATGGAAATAACAGGGAGCACTAGACTTGAAAGAGCTGTTTCTGAGGCTTGGATATGCTGGGGAAGTAGCAGGGAAAAGACAGGGCAATATGAACTTGAGCAGCTTTGGCTTTTGGGGGTGAAATGGGATGAGCAATAACTAATGAAGAGCTGAGTAAGGAAGTTGAACCTTTTGTAACAGGACTCTCAAATGCAGAAAACCCAAGAGATAATGCACAGCATCAGAAAAGCAACTGGATCATGCAGGGTCCAGCCTAACTGGCCACAGTAGCAAGGATCTTGTTTGATACAGGTTGTCTCAAAGGAATAGAAGACATAAAGGATGCTGCATTCAGGGTTTCTGTAGACTAATGGTCTGCCAGCATTGCTAGCCTTTCCCCACTCCTCTCTTCCTTAGTCAGGTCATGGTCTCACGTGACTAGTGGGTTTCACCCTTCTCCTCCATCCACAGTACAGGAGCAGCAGACACTTCTGAGTTAGAGACTTTGAGGCAAGATTTTTTGTTTTTCTAAGTGTCTGCTATGTAAACTATAGATTGTTCCTGAACTTTTAATTTCTGTTTTAAATACCACCAAAGGCATTAGCCTCCCTGAGAAAGGTCGGATGACAGCCAAGAGGGGAGGTAGGATGGGCCTTAAGGGTTGGCTGGGGATAATCCCAGTCTCCAGCTCTGGAAAGACACCGCTAGACTGAGCACTAGCACCAGACATTTGCCCGAGCTAGAGAAATTATTTTAATTGTGCAGAGAATTTGACTGCTGGATTCCCCCAAGGCAGGAGGTGATGGCACAAGAAGTGGCAAAAGTGACATCTCAAATGCACAAAAAGCAAGAGGACTTAGGCTGTCAGAGGATGGTGATGCCTTCCACAATGCAGTTCATACATGAGGTAGCATGCGTGTGTCCTATTGAAGAAAGGCATTACCAGCATGTGCAAGCTGCAAAATACAGCACTCAGAACACTTAGATGTTCAAGGATTAAGGCTGCTCGTGCAATGGCAGTTTAGACTCCTTCTGCTAATGCTTTTTTTTGATGGCAGCATAAATTACTTGATCAGATCAAGATTTTTATCATAGAGTTATTATCTTCAATGCACTCCGGGAGTGCATGTTCCACAGAACTGCTGCTGCACAGCCACTGCTATTAGCTGCAGCGTGGACCTTTGTGTCTGCTGAACACTGAAGGTACCCATTAATGCTCCAGCAGTCTCAGTTTGATGTTTCTTCCTATAAGAAGGTTGTTCCATGTGATGGGAACAACCTTCAGGCAAACACTAGAGGTTTTGCAGAAAAAAACATGTATCTGGAGTTACTTTAATTTTCATTTTTAAGGATTTGCTAGGAGGGAGGCACATGCAACAAGGTCAGTCTCTCAGCCATATCTTCACCTTAGAAAATCAGTGTCGCCTTGCTGTAATCACAGACAGTTATCTCAGCTGTCAGATTTAAAATTACAGATGTCATGTAGGTACAAGCAACACATGATAAGCATCCTAAGTGTTTACTGTTGCTGCGAAGCATCACTTGTATCGCAGTGCGCTAAAGCCTGTTTCCAGGGAGGAAAAACTAGCATGCAGCTGACAGCTGTTCCATCGCTAAGCAAATGCTTCTTCACAGGCATCATAACCCTTGGCTAGCTATTTCAAAAAGGAGACCGGGGGCCTTCATCAGAGTTGATTATTACCAGAAAGAATAAGCTGCAGCCTTATTTCCTGTTAGCCTGATTTATAAGGGTTTTTCTATTGCCATTTTTTTGCTTGTTTTCCACTGACCTGGTAAAGTTTCCCAGGCTGAGCAAGGTAGCAAGAAAGCACTCACTATTTTGTGCTTAAGCTCAGTGTTTCTCTCCCATAGTTTTTTCCGTACGCTCCTATGGAACACGTTAAATTTACATGCAATCAGAAGTACTTTTGCGACTTATTTTTTAACTCTATCTGGCTGCTCCTCTACTTGGAGTGAGAGATTGCACGCTACTCCACTGGACTACAGTGGGGAAATGGGTATTAACATCCTCCACTTGATGCAGCTGAGCACACTCTGGTATTACAAGCAACCACTCAGGCCACGGGAATGAACTTATCCCTAACATAGCCTACGTCTTGGGCAGTCTCTGTGCCCCATCACAAAGTAACTCAGTTCAGTCATTGCTACTGAAATAAAATATTTAAATTGAGAATTATTTTAATTTTCAGAATATTGCCGACTGCTGCATCTTCTTCGGTGTCCTTCCATCCCCTTCACTGTCTTGCTGAATTTTCATCTAGACTCTCAGAGGAGAGACTGTAACCACGCATAACAATATATTAAAGAAATCAAAGTTATAACCAAAAGATGACAATCCACACCTGAGAAAGAGCCGCTTTTGCGAACACAGGGGATGAAAGGTTATTGTTCCTCCATCAACTCGTAGATACCACAGCACAGCGACAATACAAAGGTATCCTTAAAACTTAGTTGCAAGTCTAGCATCGCTTACAAGAGTCCAAGCAAACTTTGGGGGCACAAGCTGGGCTTTCTTCCAGTTCTGTCAAGTTTTCAGCATGATTCTATCACTGCAGCTATATTGCATAAAACAGAAAGCAAGAACTATCAGATAGCGAGAGCTCACTAGCATCGGGTTTTACCTGAAATGTGAAGTTGTGCTGTGCCTTCAGTCCCATCGCAGAAAAAAAAAATAAGAAAAGAAATAAGTTCACCAAGCAACTACTAGGCAGGATTTATCACATCCTCTTGAAACACATGCTGAGAGGTTTTGGTGAATTGAGGCCACGAGGGCAGACGGGGAGGGCCTGATTCTGCTCCCCAAGATACGTGCATTGGTCTGTGGGAGATGATGTCCCAGCAGCAGGGTGGCTGCCACGTGGGGTGGGCTGTGAGGTGCTCCCAGTGCAGAGATGAGGCTGGCAGGGAATGGCAAGGTGGCAAGCAGTAAGGCCACTATGCATATCTTTGGTGGTGGTCCATGCAGCAGGGCTCAGTGCCACGAGGGCTCTGTCTGGGACAGAGCTGGGGGCGACTTTTACCACTCAGACATAAGGCTCCCACGCACACGGTTCCCATGCACAACACACAACTCTGACGCATATGGTTCCCAAGCATACATCTCCCACGCACAGCGCAAAAGTTTACATCTCCCACACACAGGACTCCCATGCACAGCACAGAGCTCCCTCACACATGCCTCCCATGCACAGTGCACAGGTGCAACACTCAGGACTCCCATACTCACATCTCCCATGCACACAGCACACAGATTCCATGCACACGGCTCCCAAGCATACAGCTCCCATGCAAAGTGCACAGCTGCAGTGCTCAGGGCTCCCATCTCCCGCTCTCACAGCTCCCACGCACAGCACAGCACAGCACACACATGGTTCCCATGCACACAGCTCCCACGCACAGTGCACAGCTGCAAAGCTCAAGGCTCCCATGCNGGGCTCCCATGCTCCCACCCACACAACTCCCATGCACACGGCTCCCATGCACAGGGCTCCCATGCACAGGATACAGCTGCAATGCTCAAGGCTCCCATGCTCCCAGCTCCCACGCACAGCACAGCACAGCACACACATGGTTCCCATGCACACAGCTCCCACGCACAGTGCACAGCTNTACATAAGGCCCATGCACACAGCTCCCCCACATATGGTTCCCATGCACACAGCTCCAATGCACAGCGCACAGCTCTCATGGACATGGCTCCCATGCACAGGGCACAGCTGCAGCGCTCAGAGCTCCCATGGACCCATCTCCCACGCAGACAGCTCCTATGCACAGTGCACAGCTTTCCCATACACAACTCCTATGCACAGCACATGGCTGTCATGCACACAGCTCCCAAGCATACAGCTCCCAAGCTAAGTGCACAGCTGCAGTGCTCAGTCTCCCATCTCCCGCGCTCACAGCTCCCACGCACAGCACAGCACAGCACACACATGGTTCCCATGCACACAGCTCCCACGCACAGTGCACAGCTGCAACACTCAAGGTTCCCATGCTCAAATCTCCCACGTACATGGCTCCCACGCACTATGCACAGCTCTCACATACACAGCTCCTATGCACAGCACACGGCTGTCATGCAAGCGGCTCCCATGCACAGCGCATGGCTGCAGCGGCCATCTCCCGTGAACACAGCTCCCACACACATGGTTTCCATGCACATGGCTCCCATGTACAGTGCCCAGCTGCAGCGCTCAGGGCTCCCATGCTCAAATCTCCCACGCACGCATCTCCCAAGCAGACGGCTCCCATGCACAGGGCACAGCTGCAGCGCTCTGGCTCTCCCACACTCCCATCTCCCACGCACATCACACGGCTCCCACGCACATGGCTCCCACGCACAGCACACAGCTCTCACATAACGTTGCTGCCATGCCCAACACACGGCTCCTATGCACAGCACGCAGCTGCAACGCTCAAGGCTCCCATGCTCAAATGTCCCACGCACACGTCTCCCACGCACTGTGCACAGATCCCATGCGCATAGCTCCCACGCACAGTGCACAGCTGCAGCGCTCGGGGCTCCCACGCTCAAATCTCCCACGCACACGGCTCCCACACATGGTTNGGCGGCGGCGAGCCGGGCGAGGAGGCGGCGCGGCCCCACCACGACTCCTCGTACGGCACCTTCGCCAACGAGTTCTACGACCTGCGCTACCTCTCCGAGGAGGGTGCGGCGGCCGCAGCCGGGCGGGCGGGGAGGCGGGGGTGGCTCCGCGGCGGCGGCGGCTTTCAGCACAAAGGCCAGCGCCCGCCGCCATNTCCCATGCGCATAGCTCCCACGCACAGTGCACAGCTGCAGCGCTCGGGGCTCCCACGCTCAAATCTCCCACGCACACGGCTCCCACACATGGTTCCCACGCTCGCATCTCCCACGCACGCGGCTCCCACGCACAGCTCCCAGCTGCCCCGCACAGCGCTCAGCGCAGCGCTCGGGGTTCTCCCTCCCGCTCCCTCCCCCGCCGCCGCGAGCCCCGCGCTGGGGGCGCCCCGCCCCGCTCCCCCCCTCCCCGNAAAGGCCAGCGCCCGCCGCCATCTTCCGCACGGGGAACCCGCGTCGCCCGGGGATCCACGCATCCCGGGATTGCCGACATCCCTGCCCCGGGATCGACTGCACCCTGGGATCGGCCCCATCCGTGCCCGGGGATCGCCCCCGTCCCTGCCCCGGGGTCGCTTCCATCCTCGTCACGTCCCTGTCCCCATCCCCTCCCTGGGATCGCTCCCATCTCTGCCACCGGACCGCCCCCATCCCTTCCCCGGGATTGTGCCCGTCCAAGCCCCAGGAGCGCTCCCATCCTCCCTGGTCGGTATCGCTCCCATCCCTGCCCAGGGATCGCCCGCATCCCAGGATCATCCCCGTTCCTGTCCCGGGATCGTCCCCATCCAACCCCCGGAATCAACCCCCATCCCCTCTTAGGGATCGCTCTCATCCCTATCCCAGGATCGCCCCCATCCCCTCCCCTGCATCGCTCCTATCCTCTCCCCGTCCCTGTCCCCATCCCCGCCTGGGATCGCGCCTATTCCTGCCCTGGGATCGCCCCCATCCCCTCCCCGGGATCGCTCCCATCTCTCTCCCTATGCCTGTCCCCATCCCGCTGGCAGTGTCTCCCCTTCTAAGGTGCACATCTGCTTGTGAAAAGCTTTCAGTGCTGCTAACTTAGAAGTTTTTTGGGTGGTTTTTTTTTCTTTTTTTTTTTTTTTTATGTCCGAAAGGCCCTCGTCTTAACTCCA
>WAAB01006876.1:159476-175337 GCA_013389865.1 Piaya cayana
TTTGGGTGGTTTTTTTTTTTTTTTTTTTTTTTTTTCCTGGTGTGGTTTTCAAAACGCACTGTGATGTCTTAAGTGCTAAGGGACATTTTAGTTGTGACTGGAGTTTGTGGGTTTTTTGACTTACAAATGACTGGATGTTAGAACTCCAATTTTGTGGGGAGGCTGCGTTGAAAGCTGGTTGTTTGTACATTTGAGAAAAAAATAAATAAAGAGGAGGGAGTGAGAAGACTGGACCAATCTTTCAGAGATGCTCCAGTGAAATATTGCCAAATTGATGGTTATGCTAGGTATTTTACCCAGGCCCCTGATCCACTTAAGGGAGGCTGCAGTTTACAGCATGTTTTCTTTCTCCATTGGCATTGTTAAAAGTCTAGGAAAGCGAATCAGGACTCCTGTATGCCTAAAGTTGTGTGGGTTAACTGTTCCTAGATGCTGAAACTAACTGCAGTGTTCATTTCCTATTCAATGAAGCCCATTCAGAGGACCTTGTAGTTTCACACCTGGCCGTTTGGTTTTCAGTTGGCTAAATAAAAGTACGTCCTATTAAAATATCTGCGCTGATGCCACAGACACAAACTTCTAAGAGATAAGATTGAAAAAGGCTGTTTGTAAAATTTCACACTGTTGTGTAGGAGACTGGATTGTTTGGAGTCACGTCTTTCATTGTTTGGCTTTTCTGGGTCTTACTTCCCATGTAATTGCAGGCAATGACCCATTTTGATACTTTTGCCTTTTAATTCTCTGCATGTTTTATCTTACTTGTTAATGGAGGATGTGTTATAGGGTCCTGTCCATAATCATTCCTAGAGATCTGAATCTAGTGCCCTGCATTTATACTTAATGCTGTTGTTTATTGTTAAGGAATCAGATTTAGTTCCCTTGCAGATATCCTGAGGGCACTGAGAGTGGACAATGAGATAGCCTAGTGGAGATCCCTAACTTTTAGTTGACTGCACTACTTTGTGTGCCTGCTCCCTTAACTTTTGCCTTTGGTGTACAAAACCCGATCAGACATCCTTTTCCCTTCTTGATGAGTGTAGGAAACTTGAGGAGATTTTGGTTTTCACTTATCAGTGTTACCTTGGTACCTGCATCCAGGACCATCTGAGCAAGGGGTTGTATATGTGACAAAGTAGTCCCTAAGCTGAACAGCTTAGTTATCAGAAACCAAAGTAAATGCTCTTGGAAGCCTTCCTCTTTACTTTTATTGGATTTTATTCCTTGTAATTTATTTAGTAATGATTTACTCTGATTACACAGGTTACCCTTTCCCTACTGCTCCACCTGTGGATCCTTTTGCAAAGATCAGAGTGGATGACTGTGGGAAAACCAAGGGATGCTTCAGGTCAGTCTGCAGTAAGAGTACAGATATCTTCATGATGTTTGCAAATTCTGACTAATTGCATTGGAGACTTTGGTAAATGTTCCGTATTCATTTTAATAAATATTTATTATTTAAGAATGTACTATTTGGTTATAGACTGTATTATTTGAATAAACTATGTTTTTTAAGGATACACATCATGGTAATGGTCATACAGTTATTTAATATTTCTTGTATTTTCATGAAGCGCTTACACAACCAGGGCTAGGAAGTTCAACAGAGTAATGTGGTCTGTAATTAATTGCTTACCATGCTGTTTAAATGCTATACTTTCTTGCATTAAAAGTGTAATAATTGCAAAGATGTAATTAACGATACCTTGTGTATAGCATAATATAATGTTTTACTGCCATTATACCAAAATGCATTCTTTTAGTTCTTTTCTTGCAGAGACTTAATTAAGTTCCATAACAGGAAATTGCAAGGAAAAGTTACTTGTATTTACAATTCATTTAGGTACGGTAAACCTGGATGCAATGCAGAGACTTGTGACTACTTTCTAAGTTACCGTAGAATTGGAGCTGATGTTGAATTTGAGTTGAGTGCTGATACTGATGGCTGGGTGGCAGTGGGGTTTTCCTCAGACAAGAAAATGGTAAGATATGTACAGTTCTTCATGTGCAAAAGTGCCCTCTTTTACATACTAGTATACAAGTGATATAGATTTATTCTTTCCCTTCCTCTGGAGGTGTTCAGGACCAGGTGGGATGAGGCTATGAGCAACCTGATCTAGTGGGAGGGGATTTGCTGCCCATGGCAGAGGGGATCGGATTTTTAAGGTCCCTTCCTACCCAAACCATTCTGTGATTCTCTCATTCACTGAGAACTGTAATGCTATTTCAGTCCAGCTCTGAATGTCTGAATGTTGTTAGCTCTTTGCTTTTGTATTAGAAAAGCCCTCGCGGGTATGCCAGTTCACATGGAAATGTCCTGTCAGTGCTTCATGACAGTGTTATTTGGCCTAAAGGCATATCAGAAACTAAGTAGCAAATAATTTTATTCTTCAGTAAATCAACTGACTTTCCACGATATGAATATAGCTTCTAATATTCTACTTTGGAAATCTTTTTTGGTTTTTTTCATACCTCTGTGTTGTCTAGGGAAGCCACAAATGAGTGACAAAATGACTATTGCAAATTTAAAGATGCTCTAGAAAGCAATGTCAAGATTTCTTCTTCAGTCTCTCCTGGATTTTATTTGATTTGGTTTTAAGCTTATCCTGTAATTATTTTTGCATTCAAAAGCTTCATTTTTCATTGTTCCTAGACAAGCAAAACAGAAGCAAGCATATACTGTACAGACTTAAAAAAAATTGAGCAGTGGATGACTAATGCAGACATGTCTTGTCTCTGACCTGCAGTAAAATGTTTAGGATTAAAATGCAGTTCATAATGTAGGTGTTCATATACAGAAACACTCTATGTAATGGAATACTGAGCGTACATCCTAAATCACAAGTCAGAGAACAGGGATATTTCTTGTATAGTTGTAAGTAGTAGTATGAAAGAAATATGGAATTTAGAAGTCGTAGGCTAGGACCCACAAAAGTCAGTGGCAGGACTCGCATGAGCTTAATAACTTTTTATAACTTAATAATCAGACCCAAAATGAGAAATGGAAAGAAAATGTGACACCAGGTGTTTTTCAGTCATTGCAATATTCGTTTTAATATGATACTGTAAATAAACATAATCAAGCTGATGGTCTTTTGTGTCATAAAGAACAGTTCATGTCATAAGAATCTGTTCGCATTTAATGTGAGGAACAGTTTGTCAGGAAAATATCGGGAAGAGTTTACATGCCTGCCAGTGCAAGCACTCAAAAGCATTTTCCACACAGCTCATCACCTTTAAGTATATGGCCCTAAGCTATCAAAGATCCTGTTACCAGTTTGTAACTCTGAAATACCTGCAGTAGATCTCAGGGTTCCACCCCCTGCACCTCATCAGACCCTTTGGGACCACCCATTGCATTTCAGCCCGGGCACACCAAGCAGCATGTTAAGTCTCTTCCTACAGTAAGAGGAATAAAGTAAGCATAAAATAAAAGGGTTTGCTTACACATTTGCTATGTGTGCAAACTAATGTCTGTCAGTCAGCTGAACTAAAGCAGCTAGCATTTGTCTTCCTCTCTCGTTTCCCTGCTGACTTCATTCTTTTACATAACTTACAGGATTATTTTGTGTCCTGGGATACAGAGATGTAATGGTAAAATGACTCTTGGTGAAATCAGCTTGGCTGTGAGAAGTGGGATGTGCCTTGGAGGCCCCAATCAAAGTAGTGTGGCCTGGATAGCTACAGAAGTTCAGAAAAAAAAGTGTATTTCTGTCCTAAATAGATTTTTTTTAAGTCTTGTGACCTATTTCTTTGTCTCACATAGCTTTATGATTTTCCACTTCCAGGCTTTTGTGGCTAGGCAGGATTTTGTGATGTTATTCTGTTAACTGAGATTCAGAATGTTTTTTCTTTCTTTTTTTTAATCTTTTTTCCATGTGAAACCAGTTTTATTTTTGCCTCTGTACTTAAGAATAAGGGATTTGTACTCAGATGAAAACTAAACTTGGAAAATAAGTTATGGAGAGCAAAGATAGGTTCAAGACAGAAGCTGGAAAGGTCGTCTGCAGCAGCACTGAGGTGCAGAAACTTTTCAAGCATGTGTTTTACCTAGTTGCCCTCTTTTTCTCTCACTTTTGGCACATCTTTTGCAAATCTATGTAGCAATATTGCCAGACAGCTGAACCATACCCTTTTTTTCTCCTTTCCCTTTAACAAAGAACTCAGAGATGAAAACGTTAGTGAGCATCTTTGTCTATCATTAGCATGACATACCAGAAAGTTTAGTACTGGAGGAACAGGACCTGTATTTAATACGGCACCGATACCTGTGAGATAGTGGTCTTCAGTGAAATGCCATTCATCCAGCTTGTGCAGTGTTTTAATGGTTCTAGATACTAAGGCTTCTGTAAGATAGTACTCCTAAAATGAATGCTAATTCCTGAGTGATAATGCTGCCCTATCACTTTGGCAGTGACCTTGAGTAACTGTTCTAGTAAATGCTTTAATATTTCTATGAATGGCCTCTACAAACAATTGTTTCACGCTTCCTTCTGTTATTTTTTTGCTTTATTGAAATGCTTAGTGGCTATTTATGCTATGTGAAGAAGGACATATGTATTACTCTCTTCTTGTGTCTTATGGTGTTCTATATTCCGTTAATACATGCTGAACATTTTTTAATTTCTCTTAAGAGATAAAAGTAATGGTATTCCCTTAAGTAAGCATGAGCGAGTCCAGAGAAGAGCAACAAAGCTGGTGAAGGGGCTGGAGAACAGGCCTTATGAGGAACGGCAGAGAGAGNACACACCTCAATTTATGCTATTATTTGTCCAGAATTAATAGATTAATCTCCCCTAATTTACTAAATTATATTGTATTTCTGTCAGTGATCTTGCGCAGCAGATTTTGTACACATCAAGGGTTCAGGACTGCAAGGTTTTATGAAACAAGATCCCAGAACAAATTGCGAAAGAAAACAGCCTTCCACCAATCAATTAGTTGTGTGACATCAGGGTGGTATTATGCCTTACAAACATCTTATATGTGTTAAGCAAAATAACTCTTAGAAAGATCCAAAAGATCATTCAGAGATAGTAAGGGTAAGTAAATATTAGTGTCAATTGTCAGGGAAACAAACATTTCTGTGTATGTAATTTTGAAAAAGTGAGTGAGAGCCCCAGGTCTTGATTCAATTTTAGTGATTAAAATTATATAAATAAATCAATAGATTTGTGAAAGTATTGGTTTCCTTCTACTAACATGTTTTTACCATGCAGGGAGGAGATGATGTCATGGCTTGTGTTCATGATGATAACGGAAGGGTCCGAATACAGCACTTTTATAATGTCGGTCAGTGGGCTAAAGAAATCCAGAGGAATCCTGCTAGAGATGAAGAAGGGGTTTTTGAAAACAACCGTGTGACTTGTCGATTCAAGCGTCCTGTTTACGTCCCCCGAGAGGAAACCATCGTAGATCTGCACTTAAGTTGGTACTATCTGTTTGCTTGGGGTCCAGCAATTCAGGGTAAGTTGATTTCTGTGTTATCAACAGAACTGAGGTGTCAAGATTGATAAATGTCCTTCAGTTACATTATTCTTACTAGACAGCCCCCTCCCATTTTTTAATGAACTAAAATTGTGGCAGCATGAGACTGAAAAACAGATAAAAAGGAAGACAAGATAAATAACATTCCTACATATTCTGTATCCTGGTCTACATAGTTATTATCCTTACTCCCCAGAGCTAAATTTAGAGGAGCTTCATGACTAAAAGTTCTGAATTCCTCTGCAGGATGTTTATTATTTACTTGAATTTCATTTGGCTTATGCAGAAGTTTAATTTCAGAAAGCAGAGAAATTACCCTACTCACAGACAGTGTAATATTGCCTGGTTCTGTAGGTTTGAAAATTACCTGGCTTTCTACCTGTTTCTTTGGCTATAGAAAAAAAAAAGCATCTGACATTATTTCTTTCTGCCCTTACCTATTAAAGGTTCTATAACTCGTCATGATATAGACTCGCCACCCGTATCAGAGCGTGTTGTCAGTATTTACAAGTATGAAGACATTTTCATGCCATCAGCTGCCTATCAGACCTTCTCTTCTCCATTCTGCTTGCTCCTCATTGTTGCACTGACCTTCTATTTATTGATGGGAACCCCATAACTGATGGACAATACCAAGGATTTGTCAGTGGAAGTTTCTCAGGATGGACAGCTATATGGATGGACGATGCATTTTTGTATTGGGATTTATATCACACCACCACCATCATCTAGCTGCTTTTGAACATAGTTAGCTTCTCAGAAGAATGCAATAACCATCTGCTTTGAGTGGCAGAGTGGTGAAAAATCGTTTAAGAATAATCGTTTAAGAATATTTTCAATGTTGTGACTACTTAAAGAAAAGGAAACTTTTGTAAAATCGATGTGTGTGTGTGCATACGTGTGCTTTGGAGGGGTGTCTGTATGGGTATTTAGGTGAATTTAATGATGAACATCTTATCAAATAACAAAATTGCCTTCCAAATTGCTTCCAAAAAGCAAATTTGGGAAACTATTATAATGCTGGTTAGTACTTCTGGAGAAGAC
The DNA here is from genome assembly GCA_013389865.1 of Piaya cayana. NCBI lineage: Eukaryota > Metazoa > Chordata > Aves > Cuculiformes > Coccyzidae > Piaya > Piaya cayana. The sequence goes on from WAAB01006876.1 coordinate 166,005, forward strand.
AGAATGACTCCAGGTACAGTTCCAGAACTTGAGATCTGAATACCCATACAGCAATATAAAACCTGCCCTTCACTAATCGACAGTTCTCCCATTTTTTTTAAATATTTATAAAAGTTTACTTACTCCGGCACTTTCCAAAACTAAACTTGCATAATCAAGCATTAATGTGACTTATTATTCAGTGGAAAAGAGGTGATGAATGTCTTCATAACAATGGTGTTTCAACAGCCTTCTTGAAAGAAATAGCAACTTCTTTTATGAGTGAGATATAAAGTTATGGACACAAGGGTAAGCGAGAATAAAGTAATGTAAATTCTCCATACATAGGCAAAACAGGTGTAAAACATAGAGAATACAGAACTTCCCAACAAGCCATAGGATATCCTCCCAATAGATTAAATAATTCTTTTTCTTTTTATGTAAAACCAGTAATATTGCTGACATGTAAATATGTTTTTAAGCTCTTGTGTAGTAGCATGAAGTAGCATTTGGTTTTCTGTGTTTTATGCCTGTACATCCCATTAGTGTTAATAATGAATATGGGCAGCTAGTGTTAACTTACAAAGAAATGAAAATATAATTGCAATTATTTGCAAGGAAAGATAGGTATTATTAAGAAAAGCAGTATCTTTAGTTTCATCAAACCATTGCTAAAATGTAGTTACTGTGGAAAAAGATGAGCTAAAGAAGAAATACATTATTTTTTTCTATCACCAATAAATGTTACAAAGATGAAAGCTAAATATTACCAAAATGGAAAGTGTCAAAATATTTATAAGCCACAGAATATTGTGAAAAACTTTGATTTCTTGTGGAGAATTTCCGTTCTTCACATGATAGGAAGTGTATGACACACATAAACGTGGTTAGAGAAGGTTCTAACTCACATTAAAATGCTCTTTAAATAGAATTAAAATATAAATTGTGTCGAAGTTCTATCTGAAGTGATATGCTTGAGGACTCTGTAATATAGGATCTGGCAAAGTATGTGATGGACCTTCTTTCTAGTGTCCTTGCTGCATAGAGTGAAGAGCATTCACTAGCCTTGCTGGGTTTGCAGTGTTATTCATAGACTGAAGTTCTTAGACAATCTTTTTTTTTTTACTCTCTGCATTCTTCAAACCTATGCTTATAGTATATTAGCGAGTTTTGAAAAGGAATTTCTCTCCATCACACTCTATCCCTATTTCAGAAGAAAGATTGCTTAGTAATTGCATTTTCATTGATGTCTTTAAGACTTTGCTCACTTAAAATTGCTGGATTAGGTTCTAGCAGAGGGGAGAGAAATTCAGAATGAAGTGAACTTTGAAAATGCATATAGTAGCTTTACTTAGAATAAATTACCTTTCCCAAGTTGAATAATCTATTCATCATTTGATGATATACATAGTGGAGACCACTTAATAAGGAAGACTGACTTTGTTCTGTGGTGGCTGTAAAGTAGAGGGTTGAAGCCTTGAATAATGAATTCAGAATTCAGCAACCAGGTGAAGTGAGGAAATCATTAGGGAAAATTCTTTTTCTTTTGTGCTAATTTGTAGGCAGCTGTGATACCTGAAATACTGCAGTTCCTTCTCAGAGATCACAGCTATTTAAAGTAGCCTCAGGGTTGCTTTAGTTTATGGCCTTGTATTTACAGTTTTAGTTTCAGGTATTTGCCTGATTACTGACTAAAGGGCTAATCTAATCATTGAAAAGTACTGAAGCAGGAGAAAAAAACATTTTGGGTCCTCCTTTCTTCTAGAATACAATGCTAGATTTAGGATAGCCTGGCTGGGTCCAGGCACAGAGGTGCAGTAAAGATGACAATTATAATATGAAAGTAAACATGCAACACCCTGAAACCTGCTTTCTACTTACATGGAATCAGCAGTGTTTAAAGTTCAGGCTCTGAAGCAATAGCAGGTTCAGAGTTGAAGCAGAGACGCTTTTTGCGGTGGGCAGGGTATGTCCACTGCCAAGCATAAACTGCTTCAGTCTTCAGCTGTATTATGCATGTTCTCAGTTAGGGTAAAAGCAAGTTTCTTTCCTTTTTCAGGTTACTTGTTAAGTGTGCTGTCTGGTGGTTTTTTATTCTATGTTCTCCTGTTGAAGAATTGGCAGAAACTTGCACTTCTCTAAAAACTTTCACACAAACCTCAAAGTACTTAACTATCAGCAATTATGTATTTTTAATCAAATGGGAGGAAATGGAAGCCCACAACAAGCAGTAATCTATGATTTGCATTTCAACTGATGTTGCAGTTTAGGTTTATTATTATTCATTAGTAAACTCTTCCAAAATTCTGCATGCTACTTCCCAGATATGAGTAAAGCCATAAATCCAGCTCTGAACATTTTGCAGATAGCAGAGATCAAATAGATGAAAGTTTAAGCAGAGCTGAGAATAGCTGTGGCAGATAAGAAGCAGGAGTTGGTGTAAGTTTTTTTTTTTAGTGGAAGAAGTTTGCTGTCTTGTGGCATTTTATCTGAGAGGTGCTCTTCAGAGTGGGAAAAGCAGGAATAGGAAAGTCAAGTAAGCAAAGAAAGGTGTGAGTGTTTAGAAACTAGTAGTTGGGAAGAAATATGAGAACAAAAAGGCCATAAGAGAAATGGAAAGGCTTAACTCATGCTTAACGATACTTGGTACAACACTTAGTAAGTCTTAACATTTGAGTGGACATAGTAACGTCATGGAAGGTATTTTATTTTTCAAAGTTTTTGTCTTTTTAACATGGAAAATTAGGATTGATCCACATTATACAAAGTTACTACAAATTAACTTTCCTCAAAGTAATTTTTAAGTGTTTAGGACATTTCAGATAGTTTGTTGTATTTCTCTAATTAGCAGGTACCAACACCAACCAAAGGAAAGTGTCTCCCTCAGAAAGCGAAGCNTTTTAAGCTCTTGTGTAGTAGCATGAAGTAGCATTTGGTTTTCTGTGTTTTATGCCTGTATATCCCATTAGTGTTAAAGATGAATATGGGCATCTAGTGTTAACTTACAAAGAAATGAAAATATAATTGCAGTTATTTGCAAGGAAAGATAGATATTATTAAGAAAAGCAGTATCTTTAGTTTCATCAAACCATTGCTAAAATGTAGTTACTGCGGAAAAAGATGAGCTAAAGAAGAAATATATTATTTTTTTCTATCACCAATAAATGTTACAAAGATGAAAGCTAAATATTACCAAAATGGAAAGTGTCAAAATATTTATAAGCCACAGAATATTGTGAAAAACTTTGATTTCTTGTGGAGAATTTCCGTTCTTCACATGATAGGAAGTGTATGACACACATAAACGTGGTTAGAGAAGGTTCTAACTCACATTAAAATGCTCTAAATAGAATTAAAATATAAATTGTGTCGAAGTTCTATCTGAAGTGATATGCTTGAGGACTCTGTAATATAGGATCTGGCAAAGTATGTGATGGACCTTCTTTCTAGTGTCCTTGCTGCATAGAGTGAAGAGCATTCACTAGCCTTGCTGGGTTTGCAGTGTTATTGACAGACTGAAGTTCATAGACAATCTTTTTTTTTTTACTCTCTGCATTCTTCAAACCTATGCTTATAGTATATTAGCGAGTTTTGAAAAGGAATTTCTCTCCATCACACTCTATCCCTATTTCAGAAGAAAGATTGCTTAGTAATTGCATTTTCATTGATGTCTTTAAGACTTTGCTCACTTAAAATTGCTGGATTAGGTTCTAGCTGAGGGGAGAGAAATTCAGAATGAAGTGAACTTTGAAAACGCGTATAGTAGCTTTACTTAGAATAAATTACCTTTCCCAAGTTGAATAATCTATTCATCATTTGATGATATACATAGTGGAGACCACTTAATAAGGAAGACTGACTTTGTTCTGTGGTGGCTGTAAAGTAGAGGGTTGAAGCCTTGAATAATGAATTCAGAATTCAGCAACCAGGTGAAGTGAGGAAATCATTAGGGAAAATTCTTTTTCTTTTGTGCTAATTTGTAGGCAGCTGTGATACCTGAAATACTGCAGTTCCTTCTCAGAGATCACAGCTATTTAAAGTAGCCTCAGGGTTGCTTTAGTTTATGGCCTTGTATTTACAGTTTTAGTTTCAGGTATTTGCCTGATTACTGACTAAAGGGCTAATCTAATCATTGAAAAGTACTGAAGCAGGAGAAAAAAACATTTTGGGTCCTCCTTTCTTCTAGAATACAATGCTAGATTTAGGATAGCCTGGCTGGGTCCAGGCACAGAGGTGCAGTAAAGATGACAATTATAATATGAAAGTAAACATGCAACACCCTGAAACCTGCTTTCTACTTACATGGAATCAGCAGTGTTTAAAGTTCAGGCTCTGAAGCAATAGCAGGTTCAGAGTTGAAGCAGAGACGCTTTTTGCGGTGGGCAGGGTATGTCCACTGCCAAGCATAAACTGCTTCAGTCTTCAGCTGTATTATGTATGTTCTCAGTTAGGGTAAAAGCAAGTTTCTTTCCTTTTTCAGGTTACTTGTTAAGTGTGCTGTCTGGTGGGTTTTTATTCTATGTTCTCCTGTTGAAGCATTGGCAGAAACTCGCACTTCTCTAAAAACTTTCACACAAGCCTCGAAGTACTTAACTATCAGCAATTATGTATTTTTAATCAAATGGGAGGAAATGGAAGCCCACAACAAGCAGTAATCTATGATTTGCATTTCAACTGATGTTGCAGTTTAGGTTTATTATTATTCATTAGTAAACTCTTCCAAAATTCTGCATGCTACTTCCCAGATATGAGTAAAGCCATAAATCCAGCTCTGAACATTTTGCAGATAGCAGAGATCAAATAGATGAAAGTTTAAGCAGAGCTGAGAATAGCTGTGGCAGATAAGAAGCAGGAGTTGGTGTAAGTTTTTTTTTTTAGTGGAAGAAGTTTGCTGTCTTGTGGCATTTTATCTGAGAGGTGCTCTTCAGAGTGGGAAAAGCAGGAATAGGAAAGTCAAGTAAGCAAAGAAAGGTGTGAGTGTTTAGAAACTAGTAGTTGGGAAGAAATATGAGAACAAAAAGGCCATAAGAGAAATGGAAAGGCTTAACTCATGCTTAACGATACTTGGTACAACACTTAGTGAGTCTTAACATTTGAGTGGACATAGTAATGTCATGGAAGGTATTTTGTTTTTCAATTTTTTTGTCCTTTTAAAATGGAAAAGTAAGATTGATCCATGTTATACAAAGTTACTACAAATTAACTTTCCTCAAAGTAGTTTTTAAGTGTTTAGGACATTTTCAGATAGTTTGTTGGATTTCTCTAATTAGCAGGTACCAACACCAACCAAAGGAAAATGTCTCCCTCAGAAAGCAAAGCAGACATTTCCTTCTCCAAATCAAATTAATTTTTAGTTACCTCATGGTGACTACTAGCAAGCAGCTGTTACTGAACACATTTCCAAAGTAATTTTATTTTGAGAATTACTTGCTGTGGGGTAACCTAACACGGATACATAGAGTTTAGAAAGGGCCTGTTTAGAGTATGGTGTACTTTGGAAATTTAACTTTGATTATTATTTACAAAAATAGTACAGGCAAAGATCATAAGGCATCAATTAATGTCCTTGAATATGCTCCTTCCACGCAGAGCAAAATTCAGTTGTAACCATTGCTTGTTACATTAACCATAATACCACCCTTTCCTCACTCTGTCAGTCTTATCTAGAATGTTTTATACTTTAAGTTTGCAAGTTAGGTAGAAGAGAAATCAGCTGCTTATATTTGTGACAGCTTGTATTGCAAAGGGTCCTTGTTTTTTTACTGTAGTATCTGACTGGTATCCTGTAAGCTAGGATACAAATAATAAGCTAGGCTTGAAATGGCATTAATAAAAAGTAGTATAGGAGAGAGATTAAAATAAGTGGTGAGGGCAAGCAGTGGTAATGTCTTTTTTTAATTCACTGGAATAAAATAACTGTGTACATTTTTATGTATAGATGAGATACTCCTGGATAATAATTAATCCTCTCCCCCTTCTCCCAAATGCCTGTCTAATTTGATAATTTCAATGGATACTGGATGATGCTTTCTTCGACATTCTGTTATTGTAAGGGAAATTCTCTGGGTTACAAAGAGAACATATTGAGAAAAGTTTGAAATCCCTCTGTGGCCTTCTTATCCTTCTTGATTGACTTTGCAGTTCTTGGACAACAAGAAAATAAACACTTGTAGTCTTCCTAATCTGAGGAAACCCTCAGATTGGGTTAAAAGTTATCAAAGTTTTATTTGTCACTGACCTTTCCAGTCTGCAACACAGGGATTAGAGAAGGACTGGAGTGTTGTGTACATGACTAAACCCAAGCAGCAGTTTTGAAGCTCACTTGGAGCACCATATCCTGGCTCTGAACCAAGAAGAGGAGCCCTGCAACTGCTTCCATGTGGAAGCACGACTCATCCTACACCAAATCCCTTAAATACGTCTATCTTCCTTTACCAAACTGTGGGTGGTGTTTTTACTGTGAGTTTTTATGTCTAGTCTTCCTCTGAAAAGTACTGTGCTCCTTGTCAGTGGCCTGTATCCTGTCCTCTTCTCCACAGCTGCCTTATGCTATTTATTGAGGTGATCCTGAGAAATCTTAGTCCAGCTGTGAAGAGGAGTTAGTGGGCAAGGTGTACTGACACAGTATCTTCCTGGTCGCAGTTAGAAACCTGTGTCATTGATGACACTCGAGTTACCTGTAAGTAAGTTCTAAGAGTAAGAGAAAGGGTAGAGGTGCATCTCCCTATTTTTTGTCTGTTTCTTCCTTACTTTTCCATCCCTCCAATACATCATGCATTTACAAAGAAGAAAATGATTCTCTTTTTGGAGAACAGACCCTCTGATTGGTCCGTTTCATCTGTTCTGAGACCACTGGAAGTTTGCAGCATGCTGTACTGTAGAGAGAGAATGAAAGCTTAAATGCAAGCTTGGTAATTTTTATACTATTCCATTTTGTGACTCTGTGTTTTTGATGGTTCGACCACACTGATGTGAAGTGAGTTTATGCCTTCCCCCCTCTTTTTAACATCTCCAAATAGTTCCTCAAAGAAAAGTATTGGGCAATAGCTTTAGGAGAAGGAAACATGCATTTTACAGATTTAAAAGAAGTCAAGTATCGCTCATTTTCAGAGATACCTGTTGTGAGAGTGCTGATATGAGGTATAACAGACCTAGAGTCTTAGATTTATGGTAGAAACAGAAAAATACCTATTACCATTGTTTCAGTGCTTCACAGAGCTGTTTATGTGTATAACTTGCATGAATTGGCACCTTCCTTTTCAGCCCTGACTCCATAGTGATTAATGAATGNATAAACCTGTCAAGACCCTGTAGACAGTAGTGACAGTCTGTACCTCTGCTGCCTCTCTACCTGCTCACTGGCCGTCTTACAAACTACTGATGGAGCAGCTGGAGTATCAAAAGATGGACGCTCTACATCTTTTCTTAGCAGCTTTCATAATTTATTTTCTGTTTCCCTAACTAAAATTCCTTTATCAGTATTTCTGTAGAGGTGTGTTAGGGCCTAAAGCCCCTGCCTTCCCCTCCACCTCTAGCCTGCCCAGCACAGATACAGATCTAAATGGAAGGCTTCAAAGAAAATCTCAGTTTCCTGAGTTCAAAAATTAAGAAAAGAAAATAATTTCTATTTATTGACCATATGTCAACTTCTCACCATGTCTTTTTCCTGTATCTAATTACTTCTGTGTAATTTATATGTCAAAGTATCTGATTTTTGCAGATACAAAGTAAGATCCATGTAAACCTTCCTTTTCTAAACCTATTTTATTAGTATGAAATAGTCATTTAGGTAACTTTATTTTTATATTTTGATTTTTATAATGAGTTTGGTAAAACTATGTATACTTGAACTCAGTTATTTAACTCATCTAATTTGGGCTCAGATTGTGAAGCAAAACCAGTGTAATTTTGAAATGTCAAGGAGGACGTGTGCAGCTTGTGGAGCTGATAGGTGTGAAAAGGCAAACTGGAAAGACATTACTTTCTTTGAAAATCTGTGATTTGCATTGGCAATAGCAGTGAATCTACTGTAAGGAAAAAGGCAGGTTGGTTTGGTTTTTTTTCTTTCATTGCTAAGTAATTTGAATTGCACTCATAGACTCACAGAATATTTCAAGTTGGAAGGGACCCATAAGGATTGTTGAGTCCAACTCCCTGCTCCCAGCAGGACTGCCCACAATGAAACCATATAACTAAACATTGCCTAGATGCTCCTTGAACTCTGACAAGGTTTGGTGCCACGACTGCTTCCCTGAAGAGCCTGTTACAGTGACTGAACATACTCTCTATGAAGAACCTTTGCCTAATGTCCAGTCTGAACTTCCCCTGACAGAGCTTCGTAGTCACTCACAACTGTTCTTCTGCCCCGCTTCTGCATTTCTTATCTAATAAGGAATGTTTTTTCAAACCATATGAGGTTGGAATACGTGCAGGACTTCAGAGCCCCTGTGTTAGAACAGCTGCTGCTCCACCTAAGTTACTTTTGATCTGTAATCAGAGGCTGCTTAGGAATGAACTTACAAGGTGAGCTTTTATGTGGTACTCTTAAGAAACTTTCTTTAAAAGTCTTGCACACTTTATAGATTAAAACATTACAGAATTACCTGATAGCAGTACATTTTCCGAGCTGTTTTAAAATTATGCTTACTTAAATTCATGTTTACATTTTTAAAGAAGTAATTGGATTTTTCAGAAGTGCCGAGCAGCTGCAAACCTTTTATGGTTCCAATGCCTGCTCAGGGCAGTGAATGTTTTATGGCAAAGAGTAATCACAATGTGTTGTCTAATTTACTTTCACATCTCTCTCTTATGTTTGACAATGTTCAGTTCAATTTTATAAGATGAGAACAGTGGAAGACTAAATAAAGGAACAATTAACTTTGTGTTAATAAAGGAACAATTAACTGAGGAATAAAAATATTGTTGCAGGCATTTTATGACAGTGATCTGCAAAGTTTAGGCTAATGAAAAATTATTAATTAATTAATTAATTATTACCAGAATTAATATTTAGACTGTAAATTTGCTGAAGGTATTTGTGTGTATGTGTGAGTTTGAGAGTTATACTAGACAGTTTAAAAACAAAAAGGTAGACCCTGCTTTGGAGAGAAAAGAAGACAAAACATAGAATCCTACATGTTCCCTGATTTCTAATTTATTGGAGGGCAGAGTGATATGGAGGAATACGGAGATGTTACCAGCTTTTATATATTAATCTTTTTTAGTAAAAAAATTAACCTAACATTAGTGGTTTTTTACAGTATTATATTTCTTTTTTTTCCCAAACAAGATGAAAAGAGGATAAGTTCAGTAAGTCATGAAAATACTGTCATAGAGCATTAGGATAATAGGAAA
>WAAB01006878.1:0-11091 GCA_013389865.1 Piaya cayana
TTCTATGATTCTATGAAGTATGTTATTATGTATTCTGCACAAGGCATATATCTTGGTATAAGTAAATCATGGCATTTTCTTTCTTTTTTATCCTAAGGATTATATACAAAATATTGACCTTTTCTACTTACCCCACTTGCAGAGTGATTTAGTTCTTTGGACCCTATCACCTACTATTTTAATGGAGATTGGATATGGTTTGATTTTGTATTGTTTAATTTTTCTCTAGAGAAATTAAATTATAATTCACAATGGAGTCAGTTCAGGGAAAGTCTAGGGTCCTTAGTAATACAGGGGGTTAAACCTTTTTTGGGAATGGTTGGACTCAATACTCCAGTGGATATCTTCCAACCTGGTGTTTCTATGATTCTATGAAACCAGGTAATTATAATTTTCCTCATCTATAACTTTTTAACCAGTCATTTTAATTGTTCTTGTAGCCATTAGGTTTTTGCCTCGTTCAGAATACAGACAGGGCTTCCAATATCAGAAAGTGATATTTAGTAGTAATTTTCAAATTAGACACTTGAAAACTGAATACTTAAATCTTTTGATTGTTTGCTTGTTATAGTTAAAAAATCACTGATAAACTTCATGGCCTTGAGATTTAAAACATTCTGATAAATCTTTTTCCAGCCATTTTTCTCCATACTATAAAATCTCAAATGTCAAAATCCATAAGTAGGACCCAAGCTTCATAAGGAACAGGTCACCAAAATGTATGATGTTGAGCAGTATGATATATCTATTTGTCTTGGTTTTATTTCAGGACCTTCTCCTTCACTTCCAAAATTTAGAAGCTAACTTGAATGAAATATTTCCAGACATAAAAAACTCCAAACATTATTTGTGGAGGATGAACTTCAGATCTCAGACCTATACCATCTAGGAATATGTATAGGATGCTTTAGTGATAAAAGTCAGCATCTATCATTTACCAACACATGGGTAATGCAATGTGTCCTACTGAAATATCCAATTTGCATCAAACCATTCAAAAGCCTGAGTCAGAAGATGTTTTATTACCCTCCTGCATTCTCATCCCAGTTCTCACTGGAATGACTTCATGTTTTCTTGTCATGAAGCTGATAGGTAGTACTTATCTTCTAAAATGAGCAGCAAGGAGAATTTTCTTACATTTAGGCTGGTGATGGAAACAAAAAAAAAAATCAAAAAAACAACCAACACACCAATAGATATAAACCAGAAGCCACTGAAATTTATGATATCTGGACTTGTAATTTCAGTCACTTCCCCTCAGGGAATCTTCCTTCCCTCCCCGACACATACACAGTCTTCTGATCTTGCTTTCTGAAGTGACATAGGAGCCACAACTTGTCTCAACAATATGAGAGTCTATATCCAAGTTCTTCAATTATACCAAAAAAAGACCCACCACACAAAACAACAACAACCACAAAAACACCAAAAAAACCAACTGAAAAACAAACCCCCGAAAGTTTACCAGAGCAGGAACGGAATATCACAGAGAAGCAGAGAAAGTATAAGTGATAATCATTGCTGGTGATTGTTCTGCTCTGATTCATTACCCTCCCAACTGTGATTTGAGATCACACATCCAGGATAAAAACAAGGAAAAGATAGATGCCTATTTTCCTACATAAGGGGATAGAAATATTATTCTGTCTAGAGACTGCACAAATGCCTTGTATGAAAACAGCAGACTCTTCTGCCTTCTCAGCTTTGGGAGTATAGGGACTTTATAATATTTTATAAGACTTACGTATGTCCATATTCCACCCTCATGTCATACAGCTAGTTACTGTCTTACCATACCTTCATCTGTATTTGCTAAATCATGAATGTTAGGGTTGCTCTACTCTCAGATTTCATTCATCAGTCTTACTATCCTGTGGACCAACTAGTCAGTACTACCAACTTTTCCACTGATATATTCTAAATGGAGAATAGCGTCTTTTCATAAGACAAAAGCACCCTTTCCTATCTATAAATGTAGACACTTTCTGAAGATCTAATTAAAATAAACTAATAAAGGGAAACAAGTGTTTTTATTCTTGATGCTAGAGAGCAATAATCCTTTTAACCTTGCGGACATTGCTTTAACCTGACACAGTAAGAGCTTCATAAATTGTGTCTCTGACTACTGCAGGAACAGTAAGGAGCCAACAAGCAAAGAAAAACTGCCAGAAAAACACCAATAGAAAATACACCACTGCCCAGCATGGCAGGATGATGAAAGAACCTGCTAACTTGATATGAAAAGAAAGTAGATTTGGGAAAGAACAGTTGTGAATGGAGAGCAATTAGAAGAGAACATTCATATCTATTTCTTTACTGTAACCTTCTTGGAATTTAATGGGTGTTTCTTTAAATATTACGCTTAAAATTGTAGAATGCTTAGTTGCATAAAATAGATTATTATGATCATTAAGAGGATGATCATTATAATTACCGTTATGGAAAAAGAAAGTGTAATATACCCCAAAAACTTAAATGTCAGCTATTGAGCAAAAGAACTTTGAGGATTGTTCAAGACAGTTACAGCAGCTGGCTCATCATGAAGCTATTGAAATCTTCATTTTCTACACCAGAATCAGTTTTAAGATGGTTTCAAGAAGGTTAAGGAAGTGTGTTAGCAAATATTCATTATGTTCAGCTTTACCTACATGTGCCAGAGAGCATGAAAATAAATCCCTAAAAATGCTTACTTAAAACATTTGGGAGCAACAATGTAGTATGTAAGGGAAAAAATAATTGTTAAATTTTAGAATAATTTTATTATTATTTCTCTCTCCGAAAGAAAAAATGTTCAGAAATAGGCTATATATGTACATATGTCAGAAAAATATCTGAAAATTAACAACATATTCTAGCTCTCTTGAACTAGTCTTTTCACTGAAAAGTACACTTATTCCTAAGATAGCTCTTGATGTTTGGAGATCTTGGGGACGAAAGTTCTTTCATATTTCCTAGTTTTCTTGTAAACCTCATAGAGTCTACAGAAATTATTTTCTTTATGGTCCTATTTTTGCCCAGGATGCTGTTGGATATTGTTTGCTACAAAGGTAAAGCAAGACCCTCAAGTTCTTTTCTGCAAAGGAAAGTCATCCCAAGATGTAGAACTTGGTAGGTAATTCCCAATGTAGGACTTCAAAAAATTTGCATGGGATCATTTCTCCAGCCCCTTGAGGACTTTCTGAAAGATGATACAAACATTTAATGTATCAACCACTCCTCCCACTGCACCATCATGACAGTGTACTTCATTTCTGGAAGAATCTTTAGACTGCACAGAAGAGTCAAGCTTTGCATTTCTGAGATGACAGTTTCTGAGATGATAGAACAAAAAAGTTCCTGCAGTCATGGACTCATTCTACCTGTTCATTATACCTGTCAGTAAAATTAACTTCCTCTAATAAACTTTAATCTTCTTGTTAGATTCAATGAATTTGATAGGCCAAATCATAGAATCATAGAATGACCAGGTTGGAAGAGGCCCACTGGATCATTGAGTCCAACCATAAATTCTGAAAAATATAAAGTTCCTGTAGTGCTGGATGAAGGTGTTGGTAGTTTGAGGCAAATTAAAGTCATTTTATGACTAACTTAGTGGAAGTAAGTAACTTCTGTCTCTGAAAAATAACTGCATGTTTCTGAGACAGTGCTCTCTAAAGTGCTATCACAGGGCATTGGTGTGCAAAAAGGCCAATGCTTACACTTAACCAAGGCCATCTTTGGTTGGCACAAAAAGAGCTGCATCTACAAGAGGGGTGAATAAAGCATGTGACCCTAAACTGACCAACAGAGTATTCCATCCCATATACATCATATTAGGAATAAACTTGAGAGATCATGAAGGTCTCACTCTTTTCTGTGATGACCGATGTTCAGTGAGGACTTCATCGGTCTGGTTGTTCCCAGTCCTGGCATCATGCATTCCTGAATCCAGTTCCTGAGTCCAGCTCCCTCCCAGCCATAGACCCCTTCCCTTGTGTCTGCTTTTCAGCATTTGTGTTGACGTATGGTCTTCAAGGGGTGGGTGNGCTAAAGGACACAGTTTAGTGTTTGATAGGAATGGTTGGACTCAATGATCCTATGAGTCTCTTCCAACCTGGTTGTTCTATGATTCTATGAAGTATTTTTCCTCTGATTTCCCTCTCCCCTCTCCCTGCAGGGTGTGACTAGGAAGGGATTTTGGAAACCCAAATGCACAGCTTTAGCTGCTGAATTTGTCTGGGTGGGGCAATTACAGAAAGAAACAAAATATTTAGTATTACTCCTGAAGTAAAGGTAGAAAAAAACTCAGCTCTCATCTGTTTAAATTTGGATTCTAAAACAAAAGATATACGTTCACAGGTTGCCCTCTAGGTATTGCAACTCTTTCCCCAGTGTAAGCCAAAAAAAAGATAGAAGAGAGGAAGAGATCAGTCATGGGAAGACTCAGACAGAAAAGAGGCAAAGGAGACAAAGGACATAAATCCATTAGTTTCTTTATGTCCATTACTCACAGATCAACTTCTGTATATTACAGGACTCATTTGGTAATAAACATTTCTGCCTCTTCTTCTCAAGTTTCTTCTTTCCTGTAAATCAGACAAATTATGGCACATGTATATGGTTTAATTTGAGGATAAAGTGAAAGAGTAGAGATACTGGGGAAAAAAAGAAAAGGAAAATTGACAACATGAAAATACAAGATACATTATTAAACCTCACTGTGAGTGTGAACCAGTAGTTTAAATGAGAGTACACTGAAGAATAATGTTTTTATTTTAGTGTGAAAAGGCCACTGAACAAGAAAGTTTACCATGATGCCTTTAACTTCTATCCATCCACATTATTTCAGGAGCTGAGAATTTGTCCTTGTGCTAACCATTGAGCTGAAACATTTTATTTGCAAATACATATTTTTATATTGGATTTTAACTGTTATAATTGCAAATAAGACAATTAAACACAATGACCTTTTGCTAGGGATGTTGTGTTAGTGCTGTATTAAATATAGTGGAGAGTTTTATCAAGATGGCAATGAAACTATATAAAAATGGGGAAAATACTACTACTACTACTTAACCTGATGTATCGTTTGCTTCCACACTTGAAAGGGAAAGCTATCAGAATTATGTTAATACTACTAGGTCCTCATCTTGTGTCTAATTAAAATGCTATATATTACCTGGAGAGACCTGAGCAGCATCTGGCTGCTAGAACTTCCTTTATGTATCTTCCTGTGGCTTTGGGGGTTTTCTTTTTGGTTTGTTGGGGGGTTTTTTTGTTTGTTTGTTTGTTTATGAAAGCTCTTTTCTCACCTGTTGGGAGGTAGTGTAGAAACCAGTCACTCCAGCTTTTTCCTTTTTAGGATCCCACACACAAGAGACAGTGACTACCATAAAAGGACCGTTTTCCTCTCACTTTCATGCCCCTTCTGCATCATTATAGTAGTGCAGTGCTACACAGACACATTTTTTTTGCAAGGACGTGATCATCCATGCCATGTTATGGCATCCTGTACCTAGTTGTTCCTGCTAATTATTCTATCACATCCCTCCCAGTGACTCTGCAACACGTATTACATTTTCTACTATTCAGTGCTACTCTCTTGCTAGGAAATTAGATGGTTTCTATCAGTACCCAGTCTAAAATGCTGCCTTGGGCCTTGAACTGGTCTTTGCCATGTAGCAAAATGTAGCTGCTGATTGTCTCTTTAAACATCCTCCTTTTCAGCTCAGACATCTCTTCTTTCCATTTGCCATCACCTTAAATGCAGTAATGCAGTATCATTCATAAAGCTCTTGCTGATTGAACATCCATTTTTTTTTAACTTCTTTTACCCTTTACACAAGCAATGGTGTGGGCTGCATAAAAGTGAACTCTTTTCCTGAGAGCTGATCGAAATCCTAATGACACACTGAACACAATGCTTTCCTAATGTTTCTTTTCTCTATGTCTACTTTTTTTTTTATTCTTTTCAATTCTCTGATACTCTTCTCTTGTCTCTTTCTACCCAGTTCACTGTTTATGACATCTGCAGCATCTTTTATCTCTTTGCCACCTCTTTTTCAGCTTTTCTTTTCCTGTAGAAATCTCACTGGCATGGATTCTTTGTCTTTTTGAGACATCGATACAATTTTTTTTCTAAAAAGTCAGCTGCATATCTATTTTTTAACACATTTTTCTCAACAATTTACAGCATCTATTCCTCTAGGCTGTGTGTGGTGCCAGTACAACTGAACTATCTTCTCTGACATGCTTCCTTTTTTATATATAAATACTTTGTGTTTTCATATCACCATTTCTCACTTGTCTTTATTCCACTGGCAATTTTACTTAAAAAATAAAAAAATGCTTGGACAAATCAGCCATATTTTTCCACTTCAACATCAGTCTGGACTGCCAACCACCTGGTTTAGCTTGTAGAGAAAGAATTTTTATTCTTCTCTTTTTAATTCACTCATATGCCTGAGAGAGCAGACTGCTGATCCAATCCAATTTCATTTCTATTGCTAACCCTTGTTTTGCAGAAGATGGAAAACAGATCCTGTAAATCTTCAGTAACAGTATTGCAATCTTGAAATAGTTGAAGGATTTTTCCCACCTTTTGGATTTATTCAGCATATGGTGGTTCCTGCAGGCCAGTCTATTGCAACAAATGCCCCTCTGTGCTTAATATCAGCTATGTAATTATTTGCATGTGAGCTAAGCAGAGAGACTTTGACTTTAACATGCAAAAAGTCTCCTCATATCTCGTATGTATCTTTCTCTAAGTCTGAGTAGTTCCAGTACTAAATCCATACAAAATTACCAGACAGAGTTTCAATCAATAATCACACAGTGGAAAATCAAGTTAATTAATCATGTCATGAAATCACAGACAATCACCACTTTGTAATTAATACTGTTCTGTATTGGCATGTGTGATCAGTTGAAATTGGCCCAACGCCAATTTGAAAAAGGGCCCGGGACACANAGAACGGCAATGCAGCAGCAGAAAAATCTCCGCGCCACCCCTCCAGGAAGCAAGACTGCACTCCCGATTTCCGAGCTACCTTTTCATATCTCTGCTTACATAAAGAAATGAGATGGAATACTTCCTTAGTTACGACCTTAGTTACCAGGAAGATAAGCTAGACCCACTACAGCATGTCAGTACACCCAATAAGGAGTCCCTGGTGTTCTGAGCTGAGGGAGTAAATTGTGCAAATTTATTTGTATAGCATACACATGAATGTTCTAATACTGAAGGGTTTTGTAGATTTCTGTGTGTGGCTAAGGTCAAAGTTGTGTTAATTTGTAATAAATGAGTCTCTAACAACCATCCTGCTCTTAGATCTGGATCTTTGAATCTTTTGGCTCTTTTTTCAATACTAATAATTACCAACCACTTGTTTATAAAATTAGAAGGAATTCAAACTTAGAATTTTAACCATAAAGTTCTGAATAGGAATATACATGTTTGACAATAATTCTTAGTTTAAAAGGTATTGTAAAAGTCAGTCTATATTTTTTTATACATTCTTATTTGCTTTATTTGCTTTATTTTTTATTAAAATTATTTGGACAGTTCACAGTTTTCAGAATAGTTTGGACTTAGCTGTCAATGTATCTTTAAAAAAAAAAAAAAAAAGAGAGTGAGAACGCTCCTCTGTGAGCAAACTCTCATTTTCCATGTGCTCTATTCTGTTTGTTCCAAGAAGACTCAGCCTCTTTTCTTCCTGCGAGTCCAGTGAGGATCTCCTCCTCCTGATGACTTAAGTGCAATAAGAATTTTTTTATGCTGTTTTACAGTCTGCTCAGCAGTCACATCACTACTGTACTGCCTTCTGCTGAATAAGAATATGTTTGGCTTGATAAGCTCTTGGTGTCTGCTGCCAAACCAAATGCAGCATGCTTTATTATCAATTCCAGCTAAGTACACATTTCATCTTTCCAGCTCACTCACCAGCACGTTTCCCTCTAGTTTTGGTTCAGCAGCACCACAGTCACCCAGTCTACCTTTCCACTTTGGATTCCACTGTGTTTTCTGGCTAATAACTGTCACGCCACATCTCAAAGCCTGAGAGAGAAAACAGTGTCCTCCCTTGCATCCATCCCAGTCCTCTGTGTCCCAGGTCACTGACTCCTCCTCTAAAAGGAAACCTCCCTGCAAAGGCTCTGGGTTTGCTCTGCTGTCTATATGAATGCTATTTTTGTTCTCTTGCTGTGCTTTATTGGGCATGATGAATGATTCCTACTTTCCATACTGAAGGATGACTCATCTAGGGTAAACAAACAAACAACAGCAGTAATAAATACAGCAGGGTAGGTGAGTCTTTGTTCAAATGTAGGCTTAGATTCCCTGCAAAGTCTCTGCTAGTACAACGAAAGGACAGGCTCTGTTCCTTACAATTTGACTTCTAAACCCATCACAGGGGATACTTGTACAGGAAAAGAAGAGACAGGATGTAGCAGGGGAAAACAACAAATAATATCTACATTGTTGCTCCTACATTAACAGAGCTATTCCTGGTTGGGAGGTCACTTTGTGATAAGCTATATAAGAAGAGGATGTGTGTCAGGGAATGGAAGAGAGTAAGTTATTGCCAGAAAGATAAGAAGACCTCACACTTTTACTGGGTGAGGTTCAACACCACTAGACATAAATATCTTAAATTTTAAGTGAGCTTCTCTTTACAGTGAGTGTGCTCATTAGGTGCATCTGCCTAATTACTAAGTTTGTAATTTGAAACAGGTGCTTCAGTTTGCTCTGTAGTCAGCCACACTGTCAATTTTGTTACTTTTTGGACGACTAAAGTTAAGCATGAAAATCACAACTGTTTTACAGAATCATCCTGCTGAATTCTTCAGGAACTCTCAGTGGGAGAGCTGGAGTAATGCTTTCTAAATAGTAGACCACACTGACATTAATTTTGTCTATTTTTTTTGCTCATGTACTTTCAAAAGGCCTTATGGAAATAGAAAATGGTTTGAACGAAGATTAAAAGCAAGTTTCTGACTCCCAAAATGTAACCAAGAACATCCACTCTTTGCCTCCTTCCCCAGCTGGCACAGAACAACTATCTAGAGTTTTCATAACCTAATCAGAAACCAAAGGAAACCGGCTTGTCCACCATTAAAGCTAACAGAAAAGCTTCTTGCAGCTGTATATAAAGATCAAGCCTTCCAATCACTAGCACTTATAGTAGTTTTATTGGCCAGTAAAGGGACCCTGCAGATTTTGTTGCTTTCTGCATCCACAGACCTTTTACATTTTTCAAAGTTACTGGGGCATTAGGTTTAATTGAACGTACAACTCAATCACTATGAGCCTCTCAGCCCAGAACACATGCTGTGCACTCACAGTTTGATGCATCTGCAACCACAAAACTTTGCAGGGGTGCTACTTATCAGGGATGAGTACTGCTTGCTGCTGAGAGAGACAATTCTCACACTTCTTTCTATCTTTATCCCTGTAAATCTACTCTTAGGGCCATTGAGTGATGACTTTCTAGTGGGATATTCTTATTTTTCCTACAAACATTCACATTTATCATGTTGAACATATACCCAATGCATACCAGGTCACTACAGCCAAGCTAGTTTACCAAATAGGAAATAGTTGCAGCTGAGTTTGGTTTTGACACTGAGAAAAAAAAAATCCTTAAAAAAAACCCATTGTCATATCATAGTGATAGATGACTATACTATTCTCTTCTTCAAGAACAGAGGAACAAAGTAGAAAAAAACAAAGCAGTAGAAGATTTGACACACACAAAATACACTTGTAGCTTTTACAGTTATGCAGAGCATTAATATAGTTATATGATATAATTGCAAATGCATTTCTAAGGAATGTTTCCTACTGTGTCTTCAAACCATATTCAGTTCTTTCACTAGGATTACAGACATGAGTGAAACAGTAGAAGCACAGCACTAATGCAGAGAAATGTAGCTATCCTACAAATGCTGGAGGTGTTTAACAGATACTGCAAGAGTTGAGTCAAATATTTTCAAATGTATTTTTCCTCTCATATTTGCTGGTCCACCTCTCTTTTCCAGGCATCCTGCACTGCCACTAATCTTTCCAGTCATCAGAAAATATGACATCTGAGCCAGGAAAATACATTATATGCATTAATTTATTCTCCTCTTTACATGGGAATTGAGCCAAAATAAAGGATTTCCAGAAGCCTCTGTCCCTCCCTTTGTCCTTTTTTTCCTCATTTCTTCCAGAAAGTGAGTTTACAGAAATAGCTGAAAAAGCAGTGGCTGAAAGGTTCCCAGAGCTGAACCTCTTACTGCCAACTGATCATATTCACCTGAACAGACGCTATAACACTGATATATGGTGTCAGCGGTTAAGAACAAAAAAAGTGTTGAAGAAAAAGGCATAACGTGGTTTGAAAATTTTTTACCATCTGTCCACTGTGATAAGGTCATGTCCCTTAGAGCCAGTTGGCTTCATGTTACAATGGCTGTGACTAACATTAAATGAACAATTTGATACTGCTGTTGCTGCACACTTGTGATTGTGGGGATTTAAAATTGCTCAAGCAAATCTTATGTTTAACAAAAATATATTTATGTTATGGATCAATGCAGTTAAAAATATGCCTAAACTTCATCTTAATTAAACAATGAATTATCAAGTCCTAAATTTCCCAATAGACATGCAATTAAAACTATATTCTCCTTAGAATTGCATTTTTTATTTCTGTCATTGCTGAGATAATTCCTGTCATGGTGGGTATTTTACCAATCTTTTGCTTGTCACAAGCATCAAGATATGTTCAAATAGCATTCTTTGCAATTAAAATAATGAAAATAGTTTTTGAATCCTCATGAAGTCCTGGCTTGAATTTGAAGCAAATGAAATAACAGTCATTTCAGTGTGATTCCCTGTTCAAAAATTTTAGAAGAGGAATCACAGAATCACAGAATCGCAGAATCACAGAATCACCAGGTTGGAAGAGACCCACTGGATCATCGAGTCCAACCACTCCCACAAAACACTAAACCATGTCCCTCAGGACCCCGTCCACCCGTAACTTAAACACCTCCAGGGAAGGCGAATCAACCACCTCCCTGGGCAGCATATTCCAGTGCCTAATGACCCTTTCCGTAAAAAACTTC
>WAAB01006878.1:11363-32355 GCA_013389865.1 Piaya cayana
AGTCTGTAGCTCTGCATAGGGTTGTTGTGCCCCAGGTGCAGGACTCGGCATTTGGCTGTGTTAAACCTCATGCCATTGGACTCTGCCCAGCGGTCCAGTCTGTCCAGATCCCTTTGCAGGACCTTCCTACCTTCCAGCAGATCGACACTTCCACCCAGCTTAGTGTCATCTGCAAACTTACTAAGGGTGCACTCAATGCCTTCATCCAGGTCATTGATGAAGACATTGAGCAGGGCTGGACGTAGCACTGAACCCTGGGGGACCCCACTTGTCACTGACCTCCAGCTGGATTTAACTCCATTTACCACCACTCTCTGGGCCCGGTCAGCCAACCAAGTCCCTGGCAAGGCTTAAATATTTCTTCTTTAGAAAAAATAAAGCTGAAAACTCTAACTCACCAGAAGAACAGCAGATGTAGATGCATGCATTTCTCTTTTCAAGGAGAGAAATTCAGGGATGCTAAACATATGACCTTTTATTTTGAACCTCTAGAATGCACCTTTATTCACTCATATGAGAATTATGCATGGGGTTTGGTGTGCATGCTTGTACATAGAATATTTTCTGTACAGTTCTCTGTAACATACAAGTTTTGCTATATATGCATTTTACAGACAATGTGTCACAAACTTACATTATTTTTTTCAAGCTAAGTCCAATACTATAGATTTCTTTTCTTCTGGGTAGTTACTGGCTGGTCCAATAAGACCAATAAAGTTGAAAAGGTCTGTATCCTTTGTCCATGTTCATAACAGAAATAATCTTGGGAGCTTTAGGAAAACACAACTTTATTCTTCTCTGCAACCAAATGTACCATAAAGGGAGATTTATCTAGATGCTAATGATGTCTATTATGTGCCTTAGGAAAAGGATCAGAGAAAGCAAGCTGCTCATTCAGCAAGGCATTATCACTACTGGCATTCTGACACCTTCAATAAAACCAGTAGCGGCATTACTATAAAATCTTCTTTAAAATCACCGAGTTAGAAAGCCATAGACATCCATCTTGCAAGACCTTGCTGGCACTTCTGATTTCCTCTGAAAGGTTTTAATTGAGGTCATCAGGTGCCATGAAATTTAGCATAAATACAGTTTAGGAGAATTCAGTTCTGCTTAAGAATCACACATTTAGCTGAATTGACTGGGACCCTTCTGGTCCTGCCAGACCTTTGGATCATTCTGGGCCTTAGCAAAGTTAGACAAAATAATGTTGCTCTGTAATTGATGGCAAATTCTGCTTCATCCTAAATCAGTTCTCAATTAAATGTGACTCCTACAATCTTGAGGAAGGACTGCCTGGTATGTAAGACTTGGCTTTGTGAATTGAACATTTCTCTTTTCTCTGCCACTAACTCTGCAGCATTAGGTAAGCTCTGAACTTCTTGCTATCCCAATTTCCCCAGCTGTATAACAGGATCATGTTTTATTTGTCCATTTATATCAAAATTTGGTTTTGGGATAACATCAACAATGCAGCAATTTTTAGTATTTAGAACAGATAGGCAGTGATGTCATGTAGGAGACATGTTTGGGGCAGGACAGGGATGAGCACTGTTCACAAGAACTGTCACTCCTGGACTGTGAAAAAATGGAATAATGTTCCCTCGAAGGATTTCAAAGTAAGTAAAGACTGAACAGGAGACAACTGCACTCAATAGTCATTCAGGAGAATGACTTTTGTTGGTGCTAGGTGAAGTGTGACTATGGTTGTTGGAGCAACACACTTGAATAGCTGGATCTTCAGCAATGAACTCTTATTTCAGTAGCACTTGAAACATCATTACTTCTGTATGTGTTTCAAGTCAACATTTGGAGCCTGAAAGTTGCTTGGGCTTAACATAGACATAGTAAATAACATAGGATAAAGAGCCTATTCTTTGAGTGAGGTTTGTTTCTTTATCCTAAAATTGAGGTCATATTCACTGAATGAAAATTAAAATATTCTTGAAATCATAAACTCCTCCACAACATCTCACTAAACTATTTTTTTCTAGCAGTCTAGCAGCAAATCCTTGGTGCAATGAGTTATAAAATTCGTTATGCTTGCAAGTGACTGTGGGGGGGATCCCAGTAATTCTCTGGGTTGGGAAGTTAAGGAATTCTCAACTACAGTAAAATATAAGTAATCAACAGACACTGCCTGCTCCCTGGCACAATGGTGTCTTGACCTGACAAGCTCTGTAGGTTATAATAGTGAGAAACCCTGGGGCGAATTGTCGGCAGTGTCAGGTACAGTCTTAAAACAAGGTGTAAATATAAAGCTCTGCTTCAGATGCCCTTGTCTAAGGCATCACACTTTCATTTTGCTCTGTGGTTTAGTGATTTGCAGGTAGCCTAGTCAACACCCTGGACAAAGCAACAAGGAAGGGAGACTGAGCCTAGACCTCACCTTTCCTCTTCATACCCCGTGAGAGATCTATGACATGTCTTGTCTCTCTTTCTTGGCCAGATAATATATGCTGTGATCTTGCCCTTAGAGAACGATTCTTCCAGGTAGATACTAATGCCCACAGGGACAGGTAAGAGAAATTCCCTCTCCTTTCATTACATTTTTCCAAGGACAGTGCTGTGGCACAGTTCTCATTCACATGCTGACCCCCCAGTGTATTATTATTTTCAATCTTAAATCCACTTTGTATCTTTATATTTTAGCTTTTCTTAACTGAACTTCTTTGGGTCACTGTAACAGATTTTTGAGAACAGCTCTGTTTCCAACTGTATTTATATAATTTTCATTTGAGGAAAAAAGGAAAAAAAAACATTTGGCTCTTAAATTTTTCACCTTAGACTTTGAAAAGATTTTCAAAAACTTTCTTTTCTGTGAAAGAAGTGAAAATACTATTTAACCTGCAAAAGGATATGCACAAAAGGCCTGAATTCTATCACTAGCTTATGAGTACACCTGGAACAAGATCCTTGTGAGTTAACAGCTTTATTTTAAAGGTCCAGTTACAAAATGATAATCAGAAAATGACAAATTTCTTTAATTATGCTTTTTAATTTCAAAGCACTTTTTTCACATTAAATTGAAGTGAAATGGAAAAAAAAAGTGATCTATCTTACAACAGTTTATCTTTTAATATTTCCAAGTCAATTAACCCATCCTCCCTCTTTACTGACAAAGGAGGACTTACAGAAGACCTATTTGAAAAGATGTTAAAAATCAGTTTCTATGCACAAAGGTATCAAAGCTTTGGTAAAAGAAGAATAAAAATACACATGCAGTCACAAATGTCACTGATGTGTATGTATCATAGAATCACAGAATAGTTTGGATTAGAAGGGACCTTAAAGATCATCCAGTTCCAACCTCCCTGCAATGGGCAGGGACACGTCCCACTAGATCAGGCTGCCCAGGGCCCCATATGCATGTATATAATTATGTGTGTTTATCTTATATACCTTTAGTAAAGAAGATCTCAGCTAAAGCGTGGCTTAACTTCTTACCAGTGCTGTCAGGCACAGGAAACTAGTTCAAATCTTTTTTTACACACAGTTCTACCCAAAACCTTTATCTGCTTATAGAAAATGTTCTCCCTGTCTTCAACAGACTTTTAAACTGGGGCTTTGAAATATGTGGAAGCAGATATGTTGTTGGTGTGGGTATTCCAGGTATACCAGGTCTGGAAGGAGTCCTGCAAAGGCTGGGTTTTAAGGAAAGTGCCCATCACAACAAGAGCTGTAAATGAAGTTTATTTGCCTAGGTCTAAGCTCTCAGAGAGGACTGCAGCCTTCCTCTGAAACAAATAATGAATTTATGCAAAATTTCTATCTATCTGCAAGATGCCAATAAGTGGAACACGGATGTAATATTGCACATCACAGTAAAAATAAATACAATTCAGTATGCAATATATCAGAAGAAATAATTACACATATCCCCAAGGCAACCAGAATTTAGCAAAAAAACTATTTGATACTATTCATAGAATTGCTTGGTGAGGTCTGTGAATTAGTCATAAATCCTCTGTTTTCCAGTCAGGTGGAAATAAAGCCAAAATGATGCATCTGTTAGCCTCAAAATATATCCGATGATATTCAGCAAAAATGTGAAATAACAACTCCGAATTCTATATTCACCAGGGAAATTCAGTGCATTCTGTGCTTAGCTTTCAGTGTCTAGTTATGTAGGCTTCCCTGTGCTATCTGCAGCCATTGTTAGTCTGACATGATGAATTGCCTCCTCAGGTCTCGGCAAAGATAATTATTCTCTGAGCAACTTACACAACCAACCTCATTGCACACAGGGAGAATGCAAAAGTAAGGAGAGCTTTGACAAAAAAAAAGGAAAAAGAAATTTAAAAAGCAAAAATTACTTCAGATTTCTTATGCTCAGAAGGTGACTGAAGTCAAACTGCATAGGCAAAGCCCTCCCAAGACTAGTACAAAGCCACAGATGTAAATGTTGATTGTCTGTGCTTTTCCAGAGGAAGTGAGAACACATTTTCCCTGGTAAGACACAAACCCTCTGTGACAGCAGAGATACATTTCCTATCCACCAGAATCACTATGTGTATATCAGTCAGACTTTTGCATTTCAGCAGGGTACAAGGTGGATGTGATAAAAAGGACAAATCACACTTCCTGAGCCTCTTAATTTCAAGTGAAATGGCTTTGCTTCTTCTGTGGAGCCAGCTAATGGGAAGTGCTGGTGCTCACAGCATGGAAGTGACAAACTGGGACCCAGTCTGAGAGCGCTGAAAAGGAGAAAAACCGGAGCAGGCAAGGAGAGATAACACCACTGTTATTGATTTTTTTTGACAATACTGTTCAGATACTTGGATAGGATGGTGATGTAAAACCAGCACACAGATAGACAGGTAGATACAATAAAGCTGGTAGAATTGTCACTTTTATTTTCCTTTAATGTACCAATGGGATTTAAAGCCTCAAAAAAAGTGCCTAAAAACTCTCCATTTATGCAGCTTCTGAATTTCTGAGGCCTCGTATGTGCTAAGTATCCCTGTTCACCTCACTCCCTCATTAAAACAAGAGTTCACTGGGGACTTCTGACACTGGAATAGGCCCAATTTACAAAATAAAATTTTATTACTAATAAGAAGCTCAGCTTGTGAACTTACATAAAAACAACATGGGAAAGAAAAAGTGTAGCTGTAATGACAGATTTCACCTCCATCATCAGGGGCAAAGAGGCTCGGAAAGGGTTAGTGATTTTCTCAGCATTTAGAAGATTTGAGACTCAAAGACAACAATATCCTCCCTGTGAACCGCTGGGGTTCATTCCATGCTTTAACTGGAGACGAGGGTGGGGATGCACACTGAGATGAATGGAGACTCAAGATCTAGAAGGCACAGAGCTCTGCTTGTGAACAGATAACATGTATTACTTTCGTTATTTTGCTATAAATGAAGAAATGATGGAGAGTTGGTTCTGTGGACTCTTCAAGAGTTTTTAGCTAAAAAGGTTTAAACATGTCCTTCCTGGAAAATAAGTGGAAAAATGAGATTCAGTCAATAAGAAGCTACCAGTTGAAATATTACTTTGCAGAGTAAATTACCTGCAAACACATTTCCTTAGAAACCTATACAAATCTCTGATCTTCAAAATGTTTTAAGAAAAAAACCCAAAACCTTAAAACTTTCTCTTCTTACTCCTCCACTCACCANAATATGTTAATACTAAGAACTAAAAATTTATAATAAAAAAAAAAAAAAATCATAGCAACGGTTTTAGCAGAGGCAGGTCTCCAATAACTGTCTTTTAAAGCATGTAAGCATGCCAATATTAAATACTTAGTTTTAACACACAGGTATTCTGTGATTCTGTGATTCTGTGATTCTGTGATTCTGTATCTTATAAAGTACATAAGCAGAGTAAACACCATAGAAGATTCACAAGATATTAAAGGTTATTTTAATACTTTACATACTTCTGTTCTTCAGAATTTTTTCCCAAGTGAAACATATTCTGTTTTCTTTCAATTCCCAGAGCCTTCCAGTGTTTTCATTGTCTACAGGAGACCTGGCTGTTCAGGGTCTGTTATTCCAAAACTTGATTTTATCTCCTGTCCTTATTTTAATGACATCACTTCTCCTACTCNCTCATTGCACACAGGGAGAATGCAAAAGTAAGGAGAGCTTTGACAAAAAAAAAGGAAAAAGAAATTTAAAAAGCAAAAATTACTTCAGATTTCTTATGCTCAGAAGGTGACTGAAGTCAAACTGCATAGGCAAAGCCCTCCCAAGACTAGTACAAAGCCACAGATGTAAATGTTGATTGTCTGTGCTTTTCCAGAGGAAGTGAGAACACATTTTCCCTGGTAAGACACAAACCCTCTGTGACAGCAGAGATACATTTCCTATCCACCAGAATCACTATGTGTATATCAGTCAGACTTTTGCATTTCAGCAGGGTACAAGGTGGATGTGATAAAAAGGACAAATCACACTTCCTGAGCCTCTTAATTTCAAGTGAAATGGCTTTGCTTCTTCTGTGGAGCCAGCTAATGGGAAGTGCTGGTGCTCACAGCATGGAAGTGACAAACTGGGACCCAGTCTGAGAGCGCTGAAAAGGAGAAAAACCGGAGCAGGCAAGGAGAGATAACACCACTGTTATTGATTTTTTTTGACAATACTGTTCAGATACTTGGATAGGATGGTGATGTAAAACCAGCACACAGATAGACAGGTAGATACAATAAAGCTGGTAGAATTGTCACTTTTATTTTCCTTTAATGTACCAATGGGATTTAAAGCCTCAAAAAAAGTGCCTAAAAACTCTCCATTTATGCAGCTTCTGAATTTCTGAGGCCTCGTATGTGCTAAGTATCCCTGTTCACCTCACTCCCTCATTAAAACAAGAGTTCACTGGGGACTTCTGACACTGGAATAGGCCCAATTTACAAAATAAAATTTTATTACTAATAAGAAGCTCAGCTTGTGAACTTACATAAAAACAACATGGGAAAGAAAAAGTGTAGCTGTAATGACAGATTTCACCTCCATCATCAGGGGCAAAGAGGCTCGGAAAGGGTTAGTGATTTTCTCAGCATTTAGAAGATTTGAGACTCAAAGACAACAATATCCTCCCTGTGAACCGCTGGGGTTCATTCCATGCTTTAACTGGAGACGAGGGTGGGGATGCACACTGAGATGAATGGAGACTCAAGATCTAGAAGGCACAGAGCTCTGCTTGTGAACAGATAACATGTATTACTTTCGTTATTTTGCTATAAATGAAGAAATGATGGAGAGTTGGTTCTGTGGACTCTTCAAGAGTTTTTAGCTAAAAAGGTTTAAACATGTCCTTCCTGGAAAATAAGTGGAAAAATGAGATTCAGTCAATAAGAAGCTACCAGTTGAAATATTACTTTGCAGAGTAAATTACCTGCAAACACATTTCCTTAGAAACCTATACAAATCTCTGATCTTCAAAATGTTTTAAGAAAAAAACCCAAAACCTTAAAACTTTCTCTTCTTACTCCTCCACTCACCATCTCCTCACAGTCATTCTTGTATGAATCCTTTGTATTTCCCTTCAATTTTTGATGAGTTTATGTCCTCAGTACCCATACTGCAGCTGCATCATAATTACTTGGAATGAATATACAGCAAGCTGCTGCTATGCTTTTTTTTTTCTGCACACAGTACAAAACGGAAACATATGCAACATGTTCAAAATGGCTTATTCATTGTAAGGAGCTGCAAAATAAAATGATGTAAAAGAAATAATGTGTTATTGCTCTGGTCTACACATTTATGCTACAAAAAAAAAAAAAAATAGCAACGGTTTTAGCAGAGGCAGGTCTCCAATAACTGTCTTTTAAAGCATGTAAGCATGCCAATATTAAATACTTAGTTTTAACACACAGGTATTCTGTGATTCTGTGATTCTGTGATTCTGTGATTCTGTATCTTATAAAGTACATAAGCAGAGTAAACACCATAGAAGATTCACAAGATATTAAAGGTTATTTTAATACTTTACATACTTCTGTTCTTCAGAATTTTTTCCCAAGTGAAACATATTCTGTTTTCTTTCAATTCCCAGAGCCTTCCAGTGTTTTCATTGTCTACAGGAGACCTGGCTGTTCAGGGTCTGTTATTCCAAAACTTGATTTTATCTCCTGTCCTTATTTTAATGACATCACTTCTCCTACTCTCTGCTTCAAATGCAGAAAATATTTTTGTCGTAGGCCAGAAGGAAAATGTGATGATAAGCATTCATTTACTGACATCTCTCTCCCAATAACGTGTTTAGTGGAAGTATTTATTAGAAGGAAATGAAAGGTTCAGCCTTTTTGAGGAACGGTAGCCAAGTTTCAAGATTAACTGACAAGAAAACATATTGTACACTACTAATGGGAGCTGTCCCCCATGCTGCTGCTATTGAAGCTGCCACAAAATAATGAAATATTCTGCAAAACATGTCTACAAGATAATTCATACAGAACCAACACTTGTCATACTGTTGGAATGAGTGACCTATGCTGTTTTGTTGTTCTCCTCAACCTCATTAGTTATAGTGGTTGTGGGAAGCAATATGGACAGGTGTCCTGAAGGAGAGGAAAAGAATAATAAAGCCAGACTCGTGTTGACTGCTGTCTGAAGCTATTACAGGGCACAGTTGTAAAGTTCCGGTAAAAAAAAGTTCCTATGAAGAACTGTCACGGTTAACACACAAAATTTTTTCAAATGCTGATCCCAGACAGGACACAAAGGGAAATCACCCTCACAGTCTTTCTGTCTCATCTCACAAGCTGATCAGCTCCCTGCCTGCAGTGTTAAGAAAGGCCAAAACCAGAGCTATCTCATGGGATTTTATGGGGTATTGTTTCCCTTCCTCCTCCAGCTGGAAATTAAATGGGTAACACCCATGCTCTCTTTAGATTACAACCTTGTTTTAATGTCAGCAATAGTCTAAAAATTACTTGCTCAGGTAGAGTATCTGAGATAAAGTACCCTGAGTCTTTATGAACAGAAGTAATTTCCCACAGTTTTCTTCTCTCTCACATGAATAGTAAAGAGAGGATATTTGCTCTCTACAACTACCTGAAAGGAGGTTGTAGAGAGGAGGGAGCTGGCGTCTTCTCCCAAGTGACAGGGGACAGGACAAGAAGGAATGGCCTCAAGCTCCGCCAGGGAAGATTTAGGCTAGACATTAGGAGGAAGTTTTTCATGGAAAGGGTCATTAGGCATTGGAATATGCTGCCCAGGGAGGTGTTTGATTCACCTTCCCTAGAGGTGTTTAAGGCACGGGTAGACGAGGTCCTGAGGACATGGTTTAGTGTTTGATAGGAATGGTTGGACTTGATGATCCGATGGGTCTCTTCCAACCTGGTGATTCTATGATTCTATGTTTCTATGATATGATAAGCTGAAGATATTGACAGGGCCCCCGTCTGCATGGCAGGTGCTGTGTCAGTCCACAAGGGACCATGTATACATAGTACCAATTACTACCAACAGGAAAGAGTAAGGCAAGTTTTTTTCTTTTTTGGAAAGTCAATATTTGACCACTAAACAACAAGTATCTGAATCTAATTCTAAATTTTCAAGTTAGCCAGCATTTATTTATGTCCCCAGACCTCATCTCTCATTTCTTATCATCTGCAAATGTTTGTCACATACCTATGTACAGTGGCTTGAGTTTGAGGACATGGAAATGGTGAAATTTTACCAAGAAGAAAGCTTTGATGATGTGAAAAAAAAAATGAAGTCCAAACCACATTTAAATTATCATTAGAGAACACAGGATTAAATTTGGAGATTACAGAAACATTCCTGAGATATGCCTGACTGAAGATTTGCCATAAATGAAACCCTCCCTTTTGTCTTTTTGCACTTCATCAAACAACTTCAAAAAGAAAAATGCAATACTGATCAAAGTACATATGCAACTAATTACCTGATTTTCCATCCTTCCTCCCCTCTGTGAAGGCATTAATGATGAACATGAACTAAAGGAGTGAGAGATGATAAAAAGAACATTACCTGAATGTGTATGAATCTGTTATACTCCTCCATTCCTCCCAGGGCTTGCTTTTCTTCTGCTTTCTGCTTTTGAAAGCTATTTCACATCTGTTATTCTTTTTTGTCTTCTTTTGGTTTGACAGGACTGCATTGCGTGTGTTGGGGATGTGACCGATAATTATTTCTGTGTCACGTTCACTTGATTTTAGGTATCCCAGCTTGCAAAATTTGACCACTGAATCTAAGCTCGATTCAAAATAAGGACTAAGTTTTCTGTTAGACCATGAATCAAGACCTTTGTCTCCATTTAAATCTGGCAGCCTACTGAGCTTAGGAAATGTTGGAATGACCTTCTGTTCCTGTATATTATTTTTTTGGTTTGGTTGGGTTTTTTAAAGTCTTCATGCAAGCAGAACTCTCAGGAGAATATGCATCTTTAAGACAATCCCTCAATCTTTTTCTGGAACACTGTGAGACAATGGCTTTTCTCATGTGATTTCAGTTGATTTCAAACTGTAATCAACAGCAATCCACTTCCCCATCAACCCTTTCCACCCAAATATACTTACAATGTTAAAAAGCACTCATACAAAGTGCCCTAACATCACAATGGAAATCATATAAAAGGTAGCATCCTGACGAACAACAGAATATGCTCATCTACATTTTAAAAATTATTTTATTATATTTTTCCTCTATTTCTTATGAGGAAAACCCAAGACAGATAAGACGGTTTTTTAGGCAGCCTACTATATACAGGTTGCAATATGATGACCATTCACCTAAATATGTAAACCACTTTGTCGGTTTCCAAGAGCATGACATTTCTCACTTCTGTGCACGCTAAGCTCAGGTTGCCTACCTATTCATTCAGAATTTTCCTAACATTGTTACTATTTTGTGGATTTACCTTTTACAAGCAGAAATCTGTACTTCTGTGTTTCTGCACAGTGTCTTATTGTTTCTGTTAATCTTAGTACTATCACTCTGATATATTTGTTTTAACCACTGAGTCTCCTTGTTATAGGAGACCCTGGTTGGTTTGCCTCTATTAACTAAGAATAACCATAAATGAAATTGCATCCTAAAGGCCTCTTTCATTAGTTTCTTTTGAACTTCTGAATGTTTTCCCAGGGATTTGATTGCTTTTAGACTGGCACTTCCTAACAAGGTTTTTGATGTAAACTTTCATGCCACTGTTACTATGACAATAATGTAATGCTGCAGCAACATTAATCAGAATTTTTATTATTTCTTTGACTCAGAAGACTCTATGTTTTAATAAGTGGTTCAACACTGTTTCAGAACAATGCTGCAAGGTAGAGCTGAATTCTTTATTTCTAGTAAACTTCAAATTAACTGGGCTGCTCAAGAAGAATTGGAAGATTGATGTAGTATCATAACAACAGAATAACTAATTTTCCTCCCTATTGTTTATATAAATCATGATAATTAGTCCTTGTATTCAAAAGGTGTAAATTTTCTTCCATGATGTGATATTCTTTCATAGCTTTCTCCATTCTTCTACTTAAAAAAAAACAGCAGAAATGTGAATTCCTTGTAAGAAAGTATAATATGGAATACAATATGTTCATGTCTGAACTGGAGGAATTTGACAAAGGCACCAGTAACCACCTCTACCAGCTATTGACATTTCTCATTCCTCAGAATCTGAAGGTGAAGCATATGACAAGGCATGTCATAAAAGTTTAATAAGAAATATTTAGCTTTTCCTCTTCCACCTTTGTATCAAATCCCCAATTAGATATTTCCAAGAGACAGAAATTAACGGTATCACAAAATTAGTTTATGTCATTCAATGCTTTTTTCACCAAAATTAGTCTCCAGCTCTAATCCTCAATAATTCATCATATTATGACACTATATGTGTAAGATTGTGTGCGTATATATATATGCACACCTCTCTCTTGCTGAAACTACTTTGGGCATCTTTTAAGCCAAATTCAATATCTCACTTTTCAATTCCCTCTATTTTTTTAATTGATGTTACCAGATTCTAGCTTATATCCTGTTAGGAAGGTCAGCCTAATTGCTGGAGGTGCAATATAGCAGAATCAGAAAGAAGTGATTACTCCTCAGAATTTTCCAGCTAAATTGGGCAGACCCAATTTTATTTCTCTTTCACTTTTTTTTTCCCCCTCTCCCCAGGTAAAGACAAAAAGAGAAAAACCTTCCAGTGAAATCCTTAAATTTTGGAATTTTTTTTCCTAATGAAGGGAACATATTGTCAGGAGAAAACCACACCTATTTGTGTTGCGATCTAGACATGTATTATGCAAATTCTCACAAACATAGAGATGGGTGGGTTATATAGCCACCCTATCAAAAATGTTAAGTCCACCTATTGTCACCATTACAAAAAAATGTTTGTCTTTAGAAGCTTCTTTTCAGAAATGTAAAAAAAAAAGTAATCTAAATTCTTCACTAACAGAAGCTGTAGTTGCTATTCTGCTCAGGGTATTTTTTTACCCACAATTAAAAAGCTCTTAGCAGTCTAGTGCTCAGAACATATTGATGTTAATGTTAACAATAAAACAAACCCCAACACACACATATAATGTTATCTTGAACATTCAAAATAAAACGAAATCAAAACACATGGGATTTTGGCTTGGTGGGGGGTTTTTCTTTTTTTTTTTTTTTTTTTTTCTATTGCAAAACCCATTCTGTATTATTGCAGACATTAGGGATGCATATCTTCAAGAAATCAATGGGAAATGTCTTGAACAGTTTGATCAATGACCATCCCTGCCCATTTCTGCTTGGACATTCATCTGTTGTTCTGCAGGCAGTTTACAGATTAATAATGAAGCATAAAACCAAGTTAGTGGTAACATATGAGCAGTGGAGATGCAAAGCTGAAAATCTCACATTAAGGGCACTCTACACAAGAAATCCATCAGTCTGGTTTGCCCTGCAACATTTGAATAGTTTCTTGTGCTTCCCCAGTAACACCGACAAAGAAAGAAATATAGCTGCTTGCCAGGAATCTCTCTATTTTACTTATGAAAATGAAACCACTGGTCTTTTAAAGAGCAAGTGCAATTCTCCTGATTCTGTCATCTGTCACACAAAGTAATCAGAAGTCACTGTATTGAATGAAGGAACTCTGATGATTTACATTTTTTATTACAAGTAATTATCCTATGTCAAATCCAAAGAACTTTTACTTCTTTTTTTTTTNTTTTTTTTTTTTTTCAAAATTTGAGGCTTTTTCCAAGATACAGAAACAATAGCAGTACTGGGAAGAAAATGGATTGTTCAGGGTGGTGAAGTAAAGAGCCTGCTGGGTTTGCCTCTGTCGGTTACATGGATAAGATATGATCTAAGCTGGAATAATAAACTTTAAAATTTATCCTGTGAAAGCTCGGGCCATTTTGATTAGATTTTGCTATAATTATTCATCATTATTAATTTCACAGTCCTTTCATCCTCAATCCTATCCTTAAAAGAATGCCTAGAAATTATTAGAGGAGATCTACTTTTTTCTACTTGAAGTAAAGACAGAGAGAATCTACCAGTATGTGACTCCTTAACTCTCATGCTATTTCTTGTGTTCACACATCAGCTGTTCATTTTGGCTATCAACTTTACAAGATTTTAAAGCAAGGCCACATACATCAAACCTTTTTCTAAAGCAGTTGACACACTATCACTGCATGGAAGATGCTAATGAAGACAAGAATAAAACATTTGAAAAATTCAATGTTTCACCTCCAAAATCAATTAGAGAAAAAGAGAAGGTCACTAACAGTAACAATCTATTTTAATTTTTTTTAATAGCTACTGAAGCAGTTTCATTCTTTTTTATATACATAATTTATATGCAAAAATCAGTGCATAACATAGAATACCTGTGTGGTCACTGTCTTCATATTCCACCATCTCCCAAGATTACTTTTTTGTTAAATATTAAATTGTTGTCACAGTAAGGATATTACAGGCTATAGGGTAAAAACGGCAGGGGTACCTTTCCAGTTATCTCCAAATCAACTAATTATTCTAACTAAGTTTATAAGTATTTTACTCTAATTTCCCTGGGGTTCTCTAAAGATTTCCTGGAAACTTGGGGGTTTGGACCTGTAAGGAGGTAAAAAGAGAAAACTGACATTTTCTTTTAAAAATACATCTGCTTGAATGAGTTTGGCTTGCATTTTCATCTTACTGGCAAAGCAAATAAACTACAGTCAGAAACTGGAAGTGAATAAGACTCTATTAAACACAGGCAAACAGCTAGGAAAAAACAGAAATCTAGAATCTTTGTGACAATTTACTTGCACAATACTGTAGAAGTAAAAAAGAGCAGACTTCAGCAGCCCACACTATTCAGCCCAACAAAACTTAATCCACTCAGACCAGGGAATTGGTACCTCTTAAGAAGACTGAAATGCAGATTTTGATTATTTACATGATCACATATGGATTTAGGTTCAGTATTTATGTCAGCCTACTTACTCTGGTAATGCAGGGTGAATGTCATTAGCGAAATTAGCAGTCAAGTACAGAGATCATCTTAATAAATGTAAAGAAGATTTTTTTACAAGATTCTTTGCCTTGCACAACCTGTGTGGGAGATTCACTATCCTATCTGCTCACTGTTTTCACTGGTCTGTTGATTTTTGACCCACTGCTGCATCACCACTGCACTGAGTAACTGCTGGCCATCTCGGTGTCCTGGCTTGCCTGCTAAATTAAATGCATGATTGTTTCCTATGTAAACTGATTTTTCCCTAAAGGTTAGTAACCACTGCCAAATATAAAATGAAAATGAACTGATGAGTCTTTCAGAAAATATAAGAAATTCAAAAATAAGTCAAAAGATAATGAAGTCTTTCATTTCTACATTTCCCTGGCAGCCTCTCTTGATGGGATGAATTAACTGATGGATCTTTTTAACTTTGAACCAGAAAGCCAGGAAATAGGTATTTTTTAAATAGTTGTTTGATTGTAAGAGAATAATATACGTACGAAGCATATGAATGCGCATTTAGTCCTAACAAGGCCCTTAATGTAGTGTCTGGCAGAAGGATAGACAGATATAGGGTCACCTGAAAATTCAGGCTAATTTTTTCTGTGAGAATGCAAAAGTCTGTGCTATACGTTCACTGGGAGTGGGCTGGAGAGCTCAAAGTTCAAAAGAAAAAGAAAATGAAAGAAAAAATATAGAATCATAGAATAATAGAATCACTAGGTTGCAAGAGACCCACCAATCATCAAGTCAAAACACTATCAAACACTAAAACATGTCCCTTAGCACCTCATCCACACCTCCAGGGAAGGTGAATCAACCACCTCCCTGGGTAGCCAGTTCCAGTGTACAACAAAAATATGTCTGAATTTTTTTCCAAATCCTCACCCTAATCCTAAACCTAACCCTAATACTAACCATAAACCTAAAACTAATGGATCCTAACCATAACCCTGATGATAACCCTAACCCTAACCTAATGGACCCGAATCATAAACCTAACCCTAAACCTAACCTAACCCTAAGCCTAACCATAACGCTAACGCTAAGCCTAATGCTAACCCTAACCTTAACCTTAACTCTAACCCTAAACCCAAAATTAACTCTAACCCTAACCCTAATCCTAATGAAACCCAAACCTAACACTAGAACTAAACCGAACTCTAACCCTAAACATAAACCTATCCCTATCCAAAACCCTAAATTTAACCCTAAAGCTAATCCTAATCCTAACCTAAACTCTTAACCAAATGAACCCTAACACTAACCCTAAGCCTATTGCTAACACTAAACCTAACACTTAAACTAATGGAACATAAATCTAATCCTAATCTTAACTGTAAACCTTAACCTAACCGTAATTATAACCCTAACCCTAATGAGAGCTAAACCTAATGCTAAGCCTAAACCTAACGCTAAACATTAACATAAAACTATCACTAGCGAAAACTCTAATCTAAACCCTACCATAAACCTAAAAAGAATCCTAATCTACACCCTAAACATAAACCTAAACCAAACACTAATATTAATCCTAAATCTAAACCTAATAGACCCTAATCTAACACTAACCCTAAACCAAACCCTAAACCTAATGGACCCTAATCCTAACCCTATAACTCTCCCTAACCCTAGCCCTATTCCTAGCCCTATCCCTAAATTTAAACCCTAAACCTGTCCCTATCCCTAACTCTAACTCTAACACAAACCGTAACCCTAAACCTAACCTTAAACCTAATGGACACTGACCCTAACCCTAACCTGTAAACCTAACCCTAAACCCAAACCTAAACCTTACCCTAACCCTAACCCTTACACTAACATTAACACTAAAGGACCCTAACCTTAAACCTAACACTAAGCCTAATATTGACCCTTAACCTAAAACTAAATCTACATCTTACGCTAACCCGAATCCTAAAGGACCCTAATCTTAAACTTAACACTAAAACTAAAACTAACCCTACATCTAACTCTAACACTAACCATAATCCTAACACTGACCCTAATCCTAACCCTAACACTAAACCTAAAGTCTATCCCTAATCCTAACATTATAACTAAACCTAACCATAACCCTAAGTAATGGAACCTAACACTAACACTAAAACTTACCCTAAATCTAACCATAAAACTAAGCTAAGCCTAACCCTAATGAAAACTAAATCTAATGCTAAACCTAACTCTAAACCTAACTCTAACCATAAAACTAAACATATCCCTAGCCAAAATACTAACCTTAACCCTACCAATAATCCTAAACCTAACCCTAAACATAAACCTACACCTAACCCTAACTTTGATCTTAACCCTAAACCTAATGAAACCTAAAACTAACACAAAAACTAAGCATAACCCTAACACTAACCCTAAGCCTAATGCTAACCGTAACCCTACATCTAACCCTAAATATAATGGACTCTAAACCTGACCCTAATCCTAACCCTAAATTTAACACTTTCCCTAACAATAAACATAACCCTAAACCTAACCATAAACATAACCCTAACCTAATGGAACCTAACCCCAACCCTAACACTTACTCTAACTCTAACCTTAACCCTTATCCTAACCCTAACCCTAACCTTAACTCAAACCCAAACTCCAATGAAACCTAAACCTAACCCTAAACATAAACCTACACCTAACCCTAACTTTGATCTTAACCCTAAACCTAATGAAACCTAAAACTAACACAAAAACTAAGCATAACCCTAACACTAACCCTAAATATAATGGACCCTAACCCTAAACCTAACTTTAAAACTAAACCTAAACCTAACCCTAACACTAACCCGAAAACCTAACCCTAAACCCTAACCCTAAACCTAAACCTGATCCTAAACCTGTTCTTAACATTGACACTAACACCAAACCTAACCCTAATAGACTCAAACCCTAATCCTAATCCTAAACCTAACCCTTAGCCTAACCCTGAAACTAACCCTAAGCCTAAAGTAATCCCTAACACTAACTCTAACCCTAAACATAAACCTAACACTAACCCCAATCTAAAACCTAACCCTATCCCTAACCATAAACCTAACCCTAACCCTAACCCTAAACCTAAACCTTAGCCTAACCTGAACACTAACCCTAATGCTAACTCTAATCGTAACCCTGCCTATAACCCTAACCATAATGGACCCTAAATTTAACACTAACTATAAAACTTTTCTTAACACTAAACCTAACCCTAAACCTAATCCTAACCATATACCTAACTAACCCTAACCCTAACCATATATCTAACCCTAACCCTTACCCTAACTCTACCTCTAACACTAGACCTAATGGTTAAATTAACTAAAACCCTAACTCTTACCCCAAAGAAACCTAACCTTAACCCAAAACCTAAGCCTAACCCTAACCCTAATCTTAACCCTACTCCTAATCCTAACACTAACCCTAACTCTAAACTCAAACTGTAAACACAAAACGAATACTAATGTTAATCCTAACACTAAATCTAATGGACCCAAGCCCTAACACTAACCCTAAGCCTAAAATTAATTGACCCTAAACCTAACCCTAACTCTCACCCTAAACTTAAACCTAAACTTCATCCTAACTCTAACCCTAAATATAACCCTAACCCTAAACCTTACCCTATTAGAGCCTAACCTTAACCCGAATATTAAAACAAACCGTAAACCTAACAGTAACACTAACCCTAACCATAACCTTAACCCTACCCTTAAATCTAACCCTAACGGAACTTAAACCTAACCCTAAACCTTACCCAAACTTTAACACTAAAGACTATCCCTAACAGTAACCCTAAACCTAACCCTAACCCTAAGCCATAAACATGAACCAAAATTTAACCCTAATTTTGACCCTTAATCAAAACTTAATGGACTCTAAACCTAACCCAAAATCTAACCCTAACACTAATCCTAACCATAAACCTAAACCTAACCCTAATCCTAATTTAAATTGATCCTAACACTTCCCTACCCCTAAACCTAACCCTAACACTAACCATAATGGAACCTAACCTTAAACTAAACCCTAACCCTAACCATAAGAGTAACCCTAAACCTAACCCTAATCTGAATGCTAACCCTAACCCTAACCCTAACCGCAACACTAACCCTAACCCTAATGGACCTAACCCTAAATCTAAACTCTACCCTGAACCAAAACCTATAGCTAGCCCTAACCCAAACCATAAAACTATCCATAACATTAACCCAAACATAACCCTAACCCTAACAATAAACCTAAAATCACCTAACACTAACCCTAGCCATAAAACTAGACCTAAACCTAATAAACCCAAATGATATTACTAACCACAAGCCTAAACCTAAACCTAACCCTAAATCTAACCCTAATGGAACCTAAAACTAAAACTACAACTAAACCTAACCCTAGCAGGAACCCTAAAGCCTATCCCTAAACTTAACCCTAAAACTAACCATAACACTAACCCTAAACCAAAACCAAAACCTAAACCTAGCTTTAACAATAACACTAATACCAACCCTAATCCTAATGGACCTAAACACTAATCCTAACCCTAAAACTAACCCTAAACCTAACACTAACCCCTAACCCTAAACCTAAAGCTAACCCTAACACAAACCCTAACCCTAAACCTAATGGACCATAACACTAATCCTAAACTGTAAACCTAAACCTAACCCTAAACTTAAACCTCATCCTAACCCTAACTGTAATTGAACATAAACCTTACCGTACCCCTAACCCTAACTCTAGCCCTTAACAAAATCCTAAACCTAAACCTAACACTAACCTTAAATCATAAATGTAAACCTCAACTTTGACCCTAACCCTAAAACTAATGGACCCTAACCTAACCCAAAATCTAACACTAAGCCTAGTCCTAACCATAAACTTAAACCTAATCCTAACTGTTATAGACCCTAACCCTAACCCTAACACTAACCCTAACCAAAACCTAACCATAATGGAATCTAAA
The DNA here is from genome assembly GCA_013389865.1 of Piaya cayana. Taxonomy (NCBI): domain Eukaryota; kingdom Metazoa; phylum Chordata; class Aves; order Cuculiformes; family Coccyzidae; genus Piaya; species Piaya cayana. The sequence goes on from WAAB01006878.1 coordinate 30,734, forward strand.
CCTAATCTTAAACAAACCCTAACCGTAGCAGTACCCCTAACCTTAAACTAAACCCAAACCGTAACTCTAAACCTAATCCTAATGCTAACCCTAACCACAACACTAACCCTTACAAAATCCATAACCCTAACACTAAAAATAACCTTAAACCTAAACCAAACTGTAACCCTAACCTTAAAAATAAACCTAGCATTAACACTAATGGACCTAACACTAACCCTAAACCCTACCTGAACCCAAACCCTAACCCTAACACTAAACACTAAACCAAAACCTAACCCAAAACCATAAAAGAAAACCTAAACCTAAACCTAAACCTAGCATTAATCACTAACACTAACCTGAACCCTAACCCTAACACTAATGGACCTAAACACTAAACCTAACCCTAAATGTAAGCCTAACCCTAACCCTGACCCTAACCCTAAGCCTAAACTTAATGCTAACCCTAAATCCTAACCGCAAACCTAAAAAGAAACCTAAGGTTAATCATAACCCTAAACCTAATGGACCCTAAACCTAATCCTAACCATAACCCTAATGGACCCTGACCCTAAACCTAAACCTATCCTTAAACTTAACCCTAAAGTTAACTGTAACATTAACCCTTGCCCTAAAACTAACCCAAATTTTAACCCTAACCCTAAACCTAGCCTTAATCCTACCCCTAACCGTAATAGAACCTAACCCTAATCCTAACCTTAACTCTAACAATAATCCTAACCCTAACCTAACCCTAGCCTTTGCCCTAAACCTAACCCTAAACCTACCCTGAACCTTAAACCTAACTCTAAACCCTAATCGTAAACTTAAACATAACCATAACCCTAATCCTAAACCTTATACTAACCCTTACCATAATGGACCCTAACCTAAAACCTTACCCTAAACCTACACCTAACCCTAAATCTAAAACTTAAACTAACACTGCCCTTAACCCTAACCATAACCATAACCCTAACCCTAATGGAACCTAAAGCCTATCCCTAATCCTAACCCTAACCCTTAAACTAACAATAAACCTAACACTACTGGAACCTAGACTTAAACTTAATCATAACCCTAACTGTAATGAAACCTAAACGTAACCCTAACACTTACCCTAACCTTAACCCTAACCTAACCCTAAACCTAAATCTAAATTTAAACCGAATCTTAACCCTAACCCTAACTAAACCTAAACCTAGCACTAAACATAACACTAACAGAAACACTAAACCTGAACCTAATCCTATACCTAGCCAAAACCCTAAAGATAATACTACCCCTAACCCTAATCCTAACCCTAAACCCTAAACATAAACCTAAACCTTATTTGATACTAACCTTAAAACTAATCATAGAATCATAGAATCAACAGGTTGGAAGAGACCCATTGGATCATCAAGTCCAACCATTCCCACCAAACACTAAACCATGTCCCTCAGGACCTCATCTACTCATGCCTTAAACACCTCCAGTGAAGGCGAATCAACCACCTCCCTGGGCAGCATATTCCAATGCCTAATGACTCTTTCCGTAAAAAACTTCCCCCTAATCTCTAACCTAAATCTCCCCTGGTGGAGCTTGAGGCCATTCCCCCTCATCCTGTCCCCTGTCACTTGGGAGAAGAGGTCATTATC